>APFE030338518.1:273650-305326 GCA_000404065.3 Pinus taeda
TATCGACTGCCCTAGTTTGAAGCCGGAAACTGCTGAAACTGAAGCTGCAACTGCAGAAGTAAAGATTGACTTGCGAGGCCTAGAAGATCTCCTCTTTGGAACTGTGCTGTAGGTTCATCTAAACCTCCTCTGAAAGCCACAACTTCTGCTGGTGGAATGAAGTCAATCCGATGAACGGTTTGCAAGATATCGACTGCCCTAGTTTGAAGCCGGAAACTGCTGAAACTGAAGTTGCAACTGCAGAAGTAAAGATTGACCTGCATGGCCTAGAATATCTCCTCATCTGAACTACGTTGTAGGTTCATCTGAACCTCTTCTGGAAGCCGAAACTTTTGGTGGTGGAATGAAGTCAATCTGATGGTTGGTTTGTGAGATATCGTCTGCCCTAGTTTGATAATGAAGCCGCTAATGCTGATGCTGCTGATCTAGGGTTTACTACTGCTGATATGAATCAGATTTATTGTACTATTTCTCTCTGCTGAATTATTGAATATAAAAGAAGATTTGATCAAAGGGTTTCCCCACACATTGTGGGGTTTGTCCCTGGCTAGCCGTCACATCTTGTGTCTCTTGTCTTGGCTTGTTTTCTATCGATCGTTTAATGTTCTATCTGCACTTTACTTTATGTACATGTGATTGCTAATTGGTGGAATATAATAAGAAAAAGAAGTAAACTGTTATAAGCATAGAACATACCATAAATTAACAGTCCTTAATCCAAAAGTTTACATTGAACCCTTGCTAGAGGCATCCTTTTGTTAGATTTATTTTCCTTCCCTCTTGGGTTCCCCCCTTGGTGTACCTATAAAATCCCTCATTCAAGGGATTGTGTTGCCCCCATTGATACCATGAATATCTCAAATGTGTCTTCTCCCTCTATTATTTTCCCATCTAATTTTTTTTTACGATTCTAGATATAAGGCTAATGAGAGGGATGCTTTGTCTTTAGAAGGTGGTTTAGATGTGGACGCATCCTCAACTCCTTAGTTTGGGAGTAAATCTCATCATTCAAGATCTTAGAAGAAGGTTATGTTTGACATTAAACATGGAATATAATCCATTATCCAAACTACCCTTAGAGCAAGGAATGTCCTTGTTAGGGTTTCTTCTTCATGTGCTTGTACTTTAACACTCATGGGGTATGGGGTGCCTCCAAATTAAATACCCTCAAGTGGATCTTTCAAAATAATGACCCAAGGATGCTGATCATTTAGGAAACAATGTCTGCTAGTGATAAAACATGAGTTTCTTTCAAGCTTGGGTGAAAAGGATACTATTTCTACACTCCTAATGATGAGAGTCGTTTAAGTGGCTTATTAACAACATGGAGCTCATATATCCTAGTGATTTCATTATCTAGTTTTAGATTTGGTGTCATGATCAATTTGGTGGTAAAGGAATTTTGTATTTGACTCAAATTCTTAAACATTTATGGCCCATATTCAGATTGGATATCATGTTGGGAATTGTTGGAAAATTCTACGACATTTGATGATTCTCCCATTCTTTTAGGAGGTTATTTAAATCTCACTCTATCATTGTGAGAGGCGTGGGGGTTCCACCCCGTACAAGATCTAGTGGAGGAGATTTTTGTTCATATATTTGAAAAAATCAAGTTGATAGACTTAGACTCGATCAAGTTAATGCTCATTTGGAGAAATTTTAGAAGGAATGATGAAGTTGTCTCCAAAAGCAATAATTGTTTCGTAAATTTGGATTCATTAGTAGGGGACTCCTTCCAATTTAAATCTTGGGTAGAATTTGGGAGGATCTCTAATCACCTCCCCATCTTCTTCCAAATGCAAACCAAAGATAGAATGTTATCAACCCCCCTCAAATTTAATCATTCATGGCTTATCGAAGAAGATTATAAATTTTACAGAGGAAAGTTGGGTGCCTCTTAGTTAGCAAGATTCCCCATCTTTTATGCAATAATTTGTGGACAATGTTTCAACCATGAAAATTAAATTGAAGGTTTGGTTCTCTTTTTTCAAGGAAAAATATTAGAAAACTCTGAAATATATAAATAAAAATATAAGTATGTGCTTAAAAAAAACTAGTTTGATATTTCTTTTTTCATTTGAGGAGCTTTCAACCTTGAGATATTTAGAATCGATTCATCGTGATCTGCCTAATTAAGAAGAATCCACATGGCACTAAAAAAGTTAGTCTATTTGGATCCAAGAGGGTGAAAAGAACACAATAATTTTCATTAATTCACTAATTACCCTAAAAATCTCAATATTATATGGGAAATTTAAAATCATGGAGTGGCGATAAGATCTTTTAAGGAAAAAGTTGAAGCTAGTGCTTAACACTTTAGCTCTCTTGTTAGAGGGCCTTAAGGCTATCCCATTCAAGAAATGCTTCAAAATCTCCATTTGTTTCTAGGAACTATTACGGAAGAAATGAATACCTCATTGAAAACTAAAGTAATATAAGGGGAAATTTTGAATGTTCTCTCTTCATGAAAAGAGGGAAAGATACTTAACCAAATGGCCTATTGGTAGAATCCTAACTAGGATTTTACGACTTCATTAAGGGGGATTTGTTAAAAATGGTAAGGGAGTCCCAAAGTTTTGGTAAAATGCTTGAAGCCTTGAATTCTACTTTCATCGCTCTTATCCCAAATAAGTAGGAAACCTTATCCTTCAATCAATATAGGTTGATATCATGTTGTAACATCATTTAAAAGCTTGTGTCAAAGATTACCACTACGAGACTCAAGCCTATTATGAGTTTGATTATTTTTTAGGAACAATTCAAATTCCTACAACAACATGAAATACACAACGTGGTGATATTTACTAAGGAGGCACTCCACTCTATCAAGCTCCCAAAGAAAGAAGTCATAATCCTAAAAATTGATTTATCCAAAGCTTATGTCTAGGTCAATTAGACCTACTTGCACTTGCTCCTTCTGCAATTAGGTATGAACCTAAATACAATAAATTGGATTATGGGGTGGGGTGTGAATAATCTATTTCCTTTGCTATTATGATCAATAGTTCCCCTTCCAATCTATTTCGAGAATCCTATGGCTTGAGAGAGGGGTGTCCCTTATTGCATTTTCTCTT
Source organism: Pinus taeda (assembly GCA_000404065.3). Taxonomy (NCBI): domain Eukaryota; kingdom Viridiplantae; phylum Streptophyta; class Pinopsida; order Pinales; family Pinaceae; genus Pinus; species Pinus taeda. The sequence continues at coordinate 276,728 of APFE030338518.1, forward strand.
TCTACTAATGGTGTATGGCCTAAGCAAACTTATAGCATATTCAAAATCAAAAGGGTTATTGTGGGGAATTAAGGTATCCTACTATGAGGTCTTAACACACCTTTTATTTGTTGATGACATTCTTCTTTTTTGTTTTAGGTCTCTCCAAGTTCTCAAGTTCCTTTAAACACTTTCTTCATTATATTAAATTGCTAATATTTTGGTCATAAATACTCAAAAGTCTTGTCTGAATCACAATATACTCCTGGATGGTTTCATGACCGATCTTAGAAATCTCTTTCCTATTAAAACTAATGATCTAGATGCAGGGTGCAAATATATGGGATCCTATATTAAGCCTTACACTTACAAGTTCATATATTGGCTCTAGTTATATAAAAAATTTGAATCACGTATCTACTTATGGGTAAGTAGACTCCTCTAGGGGAGGTCAATTTTTTTCTTATCAAGTTTGTTCTGGAAGAATTTTTATATACTAGAATTCTATATCTAATGTTCTCGAAGGCATTTTTTCCAAGATTTTCAAAAAATGTTTTCACTATATGTGGTTATGCAGAAACACCATTGGCAACATCCCTTTGGTGATTTGGAAGACAACTGCTATGCCTAAAATTATTAGAGGTTTGGGTTTAAAGAACATTTTCTTATATAGATAGGCTCTTGTAGCTAGAAGCATGTGACAACTCACACATAATTTTTATTTGTGGGGAAGAGTTATGAAATCAAGGTATCTTGATGGTAAATTGATTGATGAGTTGTAGATGGAACCTAGGAAATCTTCAAAAAATGGGCCCATTGTTTGGAAGGCACTAAAGGGGGACTTCCCTCTTATTGGTAATCATAGAACTTGAAATGTGGGAGATGGTTGAAATTTAAGAACTGGTGAAAACCCTTGTTTTGGCTTGATGAATGGTTTTTTTCTTTATTTTAGTTATTGTGATTCAAGCCCTTCATAATGTGGGTATTTTTTTTCCTAGCTAATGCAAAAGCTCAATCCCCTTAGGAATGGGGAAACATAGGTTGGAAATTAGATGCAACTATTAGCTTAAGGGATCAAATAATCATTGTTTGGCGTAATTATATTAGCGATCTTTGTTCCAATTTCATCAGGTTGTTAGATGAAGAAGAGGATTGTTTGTGTTGGTCTAAGAATTCAACTGTTGGTGAGTTCACAACAAAGATTTGTTAAGATGTTCAAGTAGAATCTCTTTTTCCGAGTGATAGAAAATGGCAGTGGCAGTATATTTGGAAGCATCATGGTCCTCTAAAATCCAAATTAATTCTCTGCTTGGCCTTGTCAAATAAATTACTTACATGGGAAAACAAAATTAAAAATGGATGGATCAATCCAAATATATCAATTCTTTGTAAAATGAATGAAGAAAAAATCTTTCACTTATTTATTGCTTGTCCTTATGTATCTTAGGTTTTGCCATTGATAGCTCTTGTATCTATCTTTCCATTGTACAAAGTAAACCATGCTTAAAATATTGCATGCTAACATGGTTATAGGATTATTAAATAAAAAACTTTGGTGTTTTTCCTAGCATTTCAACCCACTATATTCGGTGGGCTCACAACTCTAATATTTTCCAAGGTAAAGTTATTCCTGTAGAGGTGACAACTAGACTCATCGAAAAATGATGTAGAGATCATAGGATGGAGCCCAAATTTTTTTAAAGAAGAATCCCAATCATGCCAAAGCTTCAACTAGACATTTTATGGGGCTTCTTTGATGGATATATCCATGGGACCTACCTAGATCTGGTGTAGGCATGATGTTGTGCATAAGAAAAATCAAAATTTATATATATTTTTGCAACCTAAGTGGAGGCACAAACACAAAATTTGAGTTCATGGCTCTTTGGACCCTTCTTCATGTTGCAAGAAAATAGGAGGCATCTAAAATTCAAGTTGTGGAAGACTCAAAGTTGGTGATAGATTGAGCATGTAAAAAATCCATGGTGGAAAATGTTGGTATTTCACCCCTCCTGAAAAAAATACAAAACACTCTTTTATCTTTCTAGTGGTACTCATTCAAGCATATTTTAAAGGAATTTAACCAAAAGATTGATAATTTTTTTTTGTATCAAGAGGAATCAACAACTAGGATGGTCTCATACTTGTGTGACATAAGGTTGATTCCAACTGCTACCACTATAACCTCTAGTTGCTTATGTATGCCCCTTACACATGCACAGGTGAATCAAGGGGATTTGAAGCTTGAACCTCCTCGCATATAAGACTTCATTTTCACGGCCATCACTAATTGAGTTGCTCCTCAGGGAATAACTAAAATGCTGATAAATTATCAAAATAAGCTCTTGAGTTGTAGCTTGGATCTTTTGTTTTTTATGAGTATTGGGATGACTAAGAGATGGAAGTGTTGGAATTCCATTTATAATTTTCTCTTTTGTTACACACCTCATGGTTTCTCTTGGATCTACTAAGGACTCTAGTTTGAGTTTGTAGGTAGATTGCTTGGTTATAATTTTTGTCTTCTTGGAATAGTATTGAATGATAATGATATTGTGGTTGTAATTTCTTATATGTGTTGTAAATATATATAAGGTGGTTTTCTCTCTTAAGACAAAATTTTGCAAACAATTCATTAGGACAATAACTTGTATATCCATATTTTATATGAATATAAAGCTTTTTTCTCTTTGGAAAAAAGATATTTTATGTGTGGAATTTTTTTTAATGCAGAAATAGACTAACTAGTAATAGAGTTACGATATTTACTTTACAAAACGAACAACCTTTCCATGATTACTCATAGGTATTTATGGAATTTTTCATTGCAACAATCTTGTAAAGCTATAAGATAAATATGATGAATAAAATTGTATCACCAATTAAAATGTTGGAATTTATAGCAAAAATTTGGCCGCACAGACGTCTATGTGTGTGTTTGTATGCTTATACATCTTATAGTTTGTTTATAATCATTGGTAGAAACATACCTTCAATAGGTTATGATGGTCGTGGGACTTGAGACCATTAATAGGTCCATCAATAGTGAAGCTTTCTTTAATGAGTAACTTTATCATGTTGGACCCATTGAGGTAGACAACTATTTTAAAAATTTGTACTTTTCTTTCAATTAATAACCATCTCTCATGCTTCCATAGTATGTTGACCTTGCCTTCCTTCAACAAAATTTTGTCGTATATACTTCATTTTATCTAAATCCTATAAGTCATTCCTAGTTGATATGTTATTAGCCATTTCTTTAGAGGAAAACATGTCTCCAAAAATCTGTGGATGCATTTTTTAAAATGTGCTTTGGGTCTAACATATATGTTATCTCTAGGTCCTTTCAATAGGATAATTCATAGAATTTATTTTTTTCTTTCTGAATTGGACTAATTCTATTAATAAAAAATATGGTACAAGAAGATACATTCAAGAGAGACAGAAAACCAGCAACCGGAAATGATAGGACTATCAACCTCGGTTCCGAGGAAGAAGTGAAACAAGGAAGAAGCTACAACATATCGCTGGATGCAAAAGAACACTGACTTCTACCCAGAATGGGTAGAAGCCTCAATACGAAGCTTTTTCCCTTTCCTTTTTTTGACTTCGACCCAACCGTCGTGGGGTGAATGAGCAATAGCCATTTGAAGATTGGGGTTCTCCGCAGGGGAGCCCTCCTTTTTTGAATTTGAGGAGGTCAAATGGACGCGTTTCTGAGCGGTAGCTGTGTCAGAGTACTGTGCCAAATCATCGGTGGAAGGGACCAAAGGATGAGGGGCTTGATCCATTTCCGCGTCGCTGCTTTCATCTTCAGAGCTGGAGGAATCAGAATCCACGACTGGAGGTGGAGAGCAAGGAGCCCATCGTTTGGACTTGGGCTTGGAGAGGTTATCCTTTGTCTTTTTCGCCGGGCGAGATGGGTAGGTGTTTTGCAAATGCCCTGATTGGTGGCAATGGAGGCAACAGAATGCAGTGTTTTCGTAATCCAGTGTCTGGGACCAGACAAAGTCGTTTATCTTGAGGTTGATTTGGTCTGGAAGTCCTTTGCTCAAATCTAACTCCACACATATTCTGGCATATGAGTAGAGACCTTTGGATTCCCGCCAGTAGTCTCCCATCATGAAACTGCCCAAGGTGTTGCCTATAGCTCTATAGACGCGAGTATGCCATAAGTGGGTAGGTAAGTTTGGAAGCCTGATCCATACAGGGGTCCTGGGAATGACTGCAGTCGCTGGGTCAAAATCTGGGAACCAAGGAGTCAAGAAGAGCCCCGCAGTTCCCATGAACCAAGGGCCTTCTTCTAAGGCCTTTTCATAATGCTTACTATTATCAAATAGGACAATGAAGTAACCTTTTGAACAGAAACTGACCTTACAATGATGAGTCCAGTTTGCATGGATCCATGCATAGAGATCCTGAGATCGCGGCCATAGTCCATTGAATCTGCAAATGATGGCTCTTTCTGCAAATTCTTGAAGTTGGGTTGCAAGTTCTTCATGGTTGAGTTCAGCAGAGGGAACTTCTTCTATCTTATCAACCAAAAAGGGCTTAGGTTTAAGGGTCTCCAAGGGTTTGGGGATCTCAGAGTGTACTGCATCTTTGTATGAGAAGGGATGAGCAGAGGATGACTGTCCCGCTGCACCTCCTCTCAGACGAAGGGTTACCACCAAAGAGCTGTTCCTAGTAATGCTGTAAGAAGAGAGGGGAAGAAGGTCTTCAAGTTGTTTACCTTGAAAGAGAAGTCTCTGAAGGCCTGAAGGGATCCTGATCTACCGTTCTAGATCCAGCACCAGATCTAAAGAACTGACCCATTGCAAGATGGTTCTCCCTGTAGGCTGAGAAATTTGGATCTAAAAAGAGTCAATGAAGTGCCTAGACCCAGTGCCAGCGCTTCTTGTGCTTCCGAGAGTAGATCTGCCATGGCGATTTTCCATCCAAGGTGTCAGACCTGCAAGATCATGGCCAAGCTATCTATTGAGAGCCCGATCTGATTGATCAATGGCGGATCTGGGGTTTTTAAACTGGATGAGATCAGCGTCTTCACTCATAAAAGCAGAAATAGCCGATCCCGCCATTGTGGAAGGCACCGTCAGACCAGGGATCGTTGCCATCCAACGCTTAGGGTTATAAACACCGGCTCTTTTGAAAACCTCGGCTGCAATTGGCACAGTGGAATTGACTGGATTGCTGATAATATTCACAATTGCATTGGGGCAGCATTTGGCTACCCCTTCGCACAGGGTGCGGACGATTCCCGCATTAATATTGAACAAATCGTCCCTAGTCATCCTAGGTTTCCGTGGAATTCCTGCAGGGATGATCACGAGATCCATTCCCACCAACGCTGCTTCCAGCTGCTCTTTACCCACAAATCCACGCACAACGTCGGTGGTGCCCATATCGCTGATATCTGCATTGACGCCATGGGTATTCATGACATCATAGAGGTGAAGGATTGAGACCAACGGATTCATTTTCATGAGCATGGAAAGGGGTTGTCCGATACCGTCTGAGGCTCCGAGGACAACCACCTTGAATCCAGACGCCCCGCCTTTCGATCTGCAATCGATGCGCTTGAGTACTCCTTCATTCTGCAACTGTGAATGGCCTGGATGGAAGAGGTGAGCAGCAATTGGAGAGATTCGATCTATGGTCCTATGATCCATGGCGTGAAAATCGCTATCCCAATAGTTCAAGTTAATTCATAGAATTTATTAATTTGTTCATTCTCTTAGGATTATTTCTTGACACTAGATGTACATTATACAAATTTAACCAATATGTTGGTGTATTTCCCTAAGGAGGTGGTTAAATATCTTGCTTCCCATTTACAAATTCTCTCTTTGTTAATCATTGAAATTGATGATTTAAAGGAAAAAACTTTCATTTTTTTCTATGGAGAAAAAATTTCTATGAGCAATGCTTGATAAACATTCCCATATTATCTGTTTAGGGTCTGACAAACATCACTCACAAATGATTATAGTAACTTCTTTAAAATGATTTAGCTCATGTTTTGAAAAAAATCCCATGTAGGGTTCACCATATGATGTTTTTTTTTTTCAACTGTGGTTTATGGTCACTGAGTGGCTGCTACATCCATGGGTAATAATGCAGAAAGATCCACCCAAAGGGATGTACCCGCCGACTTATCTGGTCGAGCCTAACCTTAAGGGCATCGAGGAGATTTGACCTTGTGACCTCCCAATTGACAAGGTACTTAGCAATGAGAACTCGATCAATTGAGCTATCCCTTCGGGCTACCATATGATGTTCTATTAGTACATGCAATTCCTATTATGGAGAGTCTGTGAGGAGAAATATAAACTATAGACAGAGTCTGAAGCAAGCTAGGAAGCCTTCGAACCACTTTTGTTCTACAATTGTGAATTAGATAAAAGCTACTTCAGTCCATCTCTGGTTTAGTTTATATTCTAAGTTTCATCTGTGTGTTTCAAATGGATCGTATGATAAAAGAATTTTATTTGGTAAATAGAACAAGGATTGACGAAGTAAATAGTAGAGAAGCTGAACATGATATAGAGGAACAAGCCATAATAGATCCTTCTAAATGGAATCCTCCTGAGTTAACCAACTCTCAGGTCTATATAGACACTACTATGCAAGTAATTACCAAGAAAATCATACTTAAAGAAGTAGAATTAAAAATACAAATCTCAGGAGAGGCAACCCAAATAGTCGGCCTAAAATTATTTCAAGAAAAAGAATTACAAAAATTTCAAGAGTATGTCAAGGCCAAAAAATATGCCTATATACATTTTGGTGGCATCATATTAGGTTTAGTACCTTTATTTAGAAATGGGATAAATGCTCCAGTCTTAGCAGAATTGTTTGACTCCAGACATTTAGAGTATGAACAAGCTAGAATTGGGTCAATCACGAGAAATCTAATTGTAGGATGTCAATATGGAACCATTTACCCAAACTAAACAATGAGCTTATCTGATAAGCATCTTAAGGATGCATGGAAGTTAATGATAGGGGTGCAACATCTGAAAATTTTGCCAGAATCCGAATAGTTGTGAATAATTATGCAAGCCTCTTTTCTGTTAACCAATACAGCTCATCCTAAGATGAAACAACCCATTCTTAAAGAGTGTGTTACAACAGGACTAGCAACAGCAGAAGCCCAAGGAGTAACCTACGAAGAAGTAGGTTTACAGAAAGTTGGTATTTTGAATATCAAGAAGCAACCAAGGTAGTAAAGAAAAATAAACATCCTCAGAGGATAGCTTGTTCAGAAGGAAAAATTCAAATAATTCCTTCTCATATAGATCAGATAGAAAGGCCTATCTTTAGACATCCAAGGTTATCTGTAGATAATCCAAGAAATATGATAGAAACAGATAAACCAAACCAACCAAGCAGTAGCAGGTCATATAAGTTAGAAAATAGTAATCGTTTGATTATACCAAAAGAAAAGCCATTTATGCTAAAAGCATTTCGGTTCAGAGGAGTGATGTTTCAAACATCTGAAGAGCCAAAGGTACCTAAGGGATATAGATCATTATATGAATCTGATAGTCAAATGTGTTTACCAAAAGGATACCAGGATTTAAATCAAAAAGCATTTACTACATCCTCATCTTCTATCCCTCAAGTGGAAGAATGACATTTTCAAGGGAAAATATTTCATAGAGGTGGAAAATGGCCACCTAAGACAAAATATTGTACTACCAGTGACAATAAGTCACAACAGCCAAAAACAAGAGCCGATTGTGCTCCTTTGTTAGAACATGCAGCTACATCTCCAAAAGATCTAGACGAATCTTATCAAATCTCATATCATCTGTCAAACTGGTGCAATCATGCTTCTGAAGCAATAGATGATTTATGATGTCAGGCTGAAGAGATATTGGAAAATTTAAAGTTAGTTCAAGATAATCTAACTTTAGACAGGCAAGCAAAGGAAGAACGCAGAAAGAAAAGGGAACTTAAGAAAAAGAAGAAATCTGAATCTAATCAATTTCAAAATTTGGGCTTATGGCAATATTTCAAGCAGGATGATTCAAAAGTCTCTAGTTCTCAGTCCATCCTTGAACCAAAAAACACTGAAGTATTTTCCTTTTCTGAGGGGGAAGGAATAAAAAATACATCAAAAGAAATACCAAAAATATATGACTTCAAAAAAGGAAACTTAAAACTAGAAGAAGAAACAAAGAAATTTCCTAGTTTTATAAGAGCCAGTCTCAATAAAGCTCATATTTTCCATTCAATGCCAAAGTATCCAAAGATAGAACAAGATCTAATGGCATCAAATAGCAATGGCTACATTCTAGATCTAGATCATTCAGAAAATCCTGAAGACTCAATAAGAGTCTAGATTGGTGCTTTATGGCAAATGGAATTAATAGCTAAGTTGGATAATGTTTCAATATTTAGCTTGGCAGAAAAAAGGATGACTGGTATAGTCTATATTTGGTGGCAAGGACCATCACAAGCTGAACGAGAAGAAGTCATAAAATCAGGACTCCCGGTATTTGAGCAATTACTGAGAACCCAGTTCTGTATAGAGCCAAAGGACTCAAAGAAACAAGCTATGGTTGATTTAACAAGAATGGAACTAAAAGATGCCAAACATCTAGATGAGTACTCAAGAGAATATTTCAGGTTGGTAATGACTACATAATTGAGCAATGATTTAATGACTAAGGTCACATATTTATCAAAACTCCCAAATAATATAGGTGACTTAGTATTAAAAGATCTAGAAGAAAAAGGTAAATCTTTGCAAACAATCTATTGGGTACTTATAAATCATTGTAAGAAGAAGTTGAAATATCTCTGTTGGCAAAAGAATTCTCAAGAAATTGCTACAAAGCCTTCACAGGAATGTTGCAAAGAACTTCTCCCATGGACACCTATTAGAAAGAAGCATCATAAAAAGAGAAGGTATGGGAAATACAAAGTAAGAAGGGTAGCAAATTCAAAAAAGTTGTTTCCAAAATATATATATTTTAAAAGAAAAAATGCTCTAGTAAAATCTGGATGTTGTTTTATTTGCAAAAAGAAAGGGCATTTTGCTGCTAAATGTCCAAAAAACACATCGTTAAAATTAAAGAAATGTTTGGAAATGGTTGAATTTATAGATGATTGGTCTATTGTAGATAGCAATGATGATCGCTATGAAGTTTTTATGTTATCTGAAATTATATCTGAAGCAGATGATACAGAAGAGGAAAATGATATAAATACAAAACAAAAAATGAATATTTGTATCAGTTCAGATTGTGAACTAGAATCAGAATTAGAGGACTTAAGCATTTCATACTTCAGTGAAACAGATGATGAATAAGAAGAATCAAAAGACAAAGAATCATAAATAGAGGATGAAGCAAAAATCAATATAAGATCAGTCAAAGGTAAAGAAACAGTAAGTGATATCTATTCAAAAGCTCCAAGCCTTTGCCTTGTTCCAAAAATAATTGGTCATTCAACTTTTTTTGATTCTTCTAATCAGTATGATGTAAAGGCCGAAAGTAATTTGATGGAGAAAATTGTTAGAGCCAATGATCTCTTGTACATAACAGTAGAATTACAGTCAGGTAATAGTTGGATTCAAGTTGATGCTTTCATTGATTCTGGAGGATCTAATCATCTAGCAAGGGCAAGCCTATTCAAATCCTCTTGGAAGCCATTAAAAAATCTCATCAATTCAGAGACAATTGGAGGCAATATTACCTTAACACATTATGTAGATAATATTCCAATGAGAGTAGGAGGGAGTATTATAAAAATTTCAGCCATCCAGTATTATGATCAGTCAAGCAGTCTGATATTGGGTATGCCATTCATAACATCTCTTCTCCCAACAACAATCACCAAAGACAAAATAATCTGCAATATTAAGAAAAAAGCAGTATGTGTAAATAGGATATCTATGGCAAATTCAGAAGTAAAAAATAAAAAGATGAACAAAAAACCCAAGATGAGAAAGCAAGAAAATGATAGCAATGACTGGCGAAAAGTGTTGCAGAACTATGAAACAAAGGAAAAACAACAACATCTTAACAAAGCTATCAGAGAATACAGTTGGTCAGAAGAACAAAAATAAATCCAAAAGAAGCTACTTAAATTCTGTTCCAGCAATCCTCAAGGATTCTGGGATAGAGAAAGTCCAATGCAAGACATAGAGACACTCCATGACAATGGAGTTCAAGGAGGTGTAATTCCCTGCATACCTCAGGACGAACAAGAAATGAAAGCACGGGTACGAGAACTACTTGCACTTAAATTTTTTGAAGAATTAAGTTCTCAATATTCATGCTCAGTTTTCATTGTAAGGAATCATGTAGAAGTGGTTAGAGGAAAGGCCAGAATGGTTATCAATTATAAACCACTTAATGCTATTACAAGAGATTTCAAATATCCGCTCCTGAGACAAGAAGTTATAATGCAAAAGATTCAAAAGTCCAAGATATTCTCTAAATTTGACATGAAGAGTGGATATTATCAAATTCAGATCAGACCAGAAGACAGGCATAAAACAACATTCTCATGTCCAGCAGGATTCTTTCAGTGGAATGGTTCCCTTTGGTCTAAAAATGCACCTGCTTTCTTTCAAAGAAGAATGGATAGTATTTTTGGCAGGTATGATTTTATAATTATGTATATATATGATATTCTGATACATAGTGAACATATAGAAGAACATATTCTACATCTATATATTTTCATGAAAGAAATAGAAGCCCATGGAATTGTATTATCAGATAAGAAGATAGAGTTATTCAAAGAGGATATTGAGTTTCTTGGGATTATTATAATCGATGGACAAATTCAAATGCAACCTCATATTGTACAAAAAATTTCCATTTTTCCAAATGAGTTGGGAGATAAAAATCAGATTCAAAGAATTTTAGGAATACTAAACTATGTACATAAATATATTCCTTTGTTATCAGAAAAGACAAAAAATATTAGAAAACACTTAAATGGTGGATGGAGCAGTGCTGCAACTACAACAGTTCAACAAATCAAGAAAGAAGCTCAGAGCTTGCCAAAGCTCAAGCCTCCAGGTAATGGACAGCTCATATTACAAACAGATGCATCAAATGAATTTTAGAGGGAGTTCTCATCGAAAAAGGAGAAAATGATGAAGAACAAATTTGTGCCTACAAATTAGGAGAATTCTCAGCAAGTCAAAAGAATTATTTTACAGTAGAAAAAGAGACTTTGGCCATATTCAATGGAGTGCAAAAATTTGAATTATATCTTGCACCAGTACATTTTATTATCAGAACTGATTGTAAAAACTTTCAGTATTTTTAAATGCAAAAATCGGGTGACAAATGGCTAGAGGAAGACTTTTATCTTGGCAGATCTGGTTTCAACAATATGATTTTGAAATACAATGGATACCAGGGAACTCCAACTGGTTAGCAGATGTGCTAACTAGAGAAATGAATAAGATGTTTAGGGTTGACATCAAAGATGATTGCCAATATACATTGGAAAAAAGACTTCACAGGCTTGAACAGAATTTACCAGAGCTCACAACATAAATTAAAAAAGTGGTAGGATTAAGCCTCAGAAGAAATGAATGGATAAATCAAATCAGAGGTTATCACACCAAAAATATTGGTCCGCAGCTGGGCATAAATGCAGAACTTTGTAAAATATATCCATGTGAAGGTATGAAGATCAAAATCCTTTTTCGAGCTCTAACAAACATGTGGTCCATTCCTTGGAATCCACATATGGTAAATATTTTGAAAACATTTAACTACTATCAATTAGTAGGATGTGTTGATTTTGGCTTAGGAATTTATAATTCTGCAAGATTTTAAGATGAACATAAAACTCCCATTTAAAACGAAATCGCCAGATGGCTACTTTCTCTTAGAATCCCAAATATATGGGATCAATTGCATCAAGCCTTTCAACAAAGTTGGGGGGAATATTATAAAGGAGATGACAAATTTCCAATGTTCAATCTAATAGAAGAACACGCAGATTGGATAATCAAAGAAGGCAGATGTATAAAGAAGACAAACAGAAGAATATCTCAGTGTATAGAAAGATCTTTGAAATATCTAAGATTACAGTCTACACCATGGGAAACAATTGGATTAACAGAAGAATTAAGTTTAAATCCTTTTGATCAGCTATGGGTAGAATCAGAATCCAGACCAAAGGATTTCAAGTTAATCAACAATAAAAAGTTAATTTAGGAATTTTCTAACTGGTTTAAATTTTTTCCTGAAAAGAGATTAACCCATAAAAAATCCATTATCAGAGAAGCAGATAAAATAATTGAAGACAAAATAGTTAAAATAATAATTAATGTTAAATCATTAATTACATTATTAATATGTTCAGAAAATTGGAGTGATGATACTCTTTGTCTCATCTGCCTACTGCTAACGTCTGGGAGCTGCAGTCATATAATTTTCGATAATAATTGGGTTCAAAAAGATGAAGTTAATATGACTTGTATACAATCGATAAGGTAGTCTAGAGACATATATGTTGAAATTGAAGATTCAGTAGGAATGGAATTTCCAGTAGATCACATGAAGCATCTCAGTGCCGACAAAAGTTGGATCCAAAGCTTTGAGGTAGACAATCTAGCTCATGCAGATGCATTGAGCAAAAGAAAAAGATTTGATATGATAAAAAAAGATAAAGCAAAAATTGAAGAAGGACAATCATCCACCAAAGATGCTTATGAACAGGAAAGTTAAGCTCCACCTTGGTACGAAGCTGCCTATAAACAGGAAAATTCAGCTCCACCTTGGTACGAAGATTCCCAAGCTGACCCCATGCTAGAAGAAACCGACATAGAATATCTACTAAAGGCACTCGAATAGAAAAAAGCAGAAGATGCCGATATGACTTGTGGTAATTGTAATATGGACCCATGCGTCTGTGACAATAGTCACAGTGAATAATTTGTACTAAGAATATTTTTCTTTTCTTTTGAAAGATTGAGTAGACACTGTGCAGGTACGAGTCCCGTCAAGACCCTCAATCATTCAGATTCTTAGGTTAGGTTTGAAATCCAGATTTAGAATCCGAAGAGACTTCTCTGGTCTATAAATAAGTGTTTTTATTATGAGAAGGGCATCGTGAGGTGTGCTCTCATATTATGTTGTTCACATGGTATGTACATGTTTGCTTGATTTAATATAGAAGCCTATTGGGTTGCCTGTCTGAGGACAGTTCTGTATTTCTCGAAAGACCTTTGGAGAGTATAAGGCGAAGTGTGAAGATCAGTGGTGTGGTGGTCGTTTTCGTGTCTCTCGGTGAGAGAAATAGCCCAGTGTTCGTCTTTCTGTTTATTAAGTAAGTACTGAGATATTTAGAGATCTTTCTATACACTGAGATATTCTTTTGTTTGTCTTCTTTATACATCTTCCTTCTTTAATTATCCAATCTACATGTTCTTCTATTAGATTGAACATTGGAAATTTTTCATCTCCTTTATAATCTTCCCCCCAACTTTGCTAAAAGGTTTGATGCAGTTGATCCCATAAATTTTGGATTCTAAGAGAAAGTAGCCATCTGGCGATTCTAGAATATATCTATATCTATATCTAATATCTATATCTATATATATATATATATCGTTGCATATGGGTTGTATATAATCCTAAATAAAATATAAACGTGCTTATAAACATGCCATGTAGATATTAAAAAGGCACAAAATATAAACATGCTAGTAAACAAAATGAATGGAAAGTTTAATTATATGGTCATCTTGATCCTCCCATTTAAGCCAATGACCTAGAAAGATCAATAAACCTTTTTTAGATAGATCGTCACCTTAGGAAATCATTTCTCTATAAACATGTGGGAAAGTAATGTTATGAAAAACATTTTTTAGCACCATAAATTCATGAAAGACAAGTCATAAGAAAAAAATTACATAGATATTCTCACAACATCCATTTGATGACTACTTACAAGTCACCAAAAACCTAAACCTCAAGAGCACCACAATCCCAAGCAATTTTGAGAGTGAGCTTCAAAATCATCAACTTGGCATAGTCATTGGACCTTCCAACTATTCTTAATCTAAATTTTAACCAGTGGTAGTTTTAAATGTGTAATATACCTCTAGCTCCACATAACATTGGGTTCCTTTGAGAAACAACATAAAAAATATTGGAAATTATTTCTTGGATTTTTTTCTTGGTTACATTGAATAAAACTATTTGGTATCTTAATTGATTGTGATGCACATTTTAATTGAGACATCTCTTGATCCTCAAAGAAACACAATTCTTAGATAACCATCATCCCAAAAATACAATGAGTGGGAGAGAAAAGTACATCTTCACTATAGAGTTTCCATTGCAATTTATAAACATTTTTTTAATATGGCACCATTCCAAAATTTACTTGAACCTATTAATGCATCTAATTTCTTCAATACATGCTTAGTATAAGAGAGAAAAATGAGAAAATGCTCAATATTTTCATTTGTGGATTTATAAATCAAACATTATTTGATACCATTTTTGCGTCTTTTTTTGTAAGTTATCCAAGATTACTACATTTTGATCAAGTTATAGCCACATTTAACTCCCGTATTAATGGGAATTTGTTCTTCTCTTGGGAACCTTATTCAAATCAAACCATTAGCCCAACTCAAGGGAATATATACCTCTATTTTTACCATATCAATTCATCCTCTACCACTCTAGTCCTAACATGAAAATACTTCATCTTTTATTATATATTCCCACCATTGTGATGCTTCATCATTTAGTGGCCCAATACTCTCAACATGCTTCCTTTCCTAGATCCAAATGGTGGTTAAGTCAATATCTATTTCTTAAGAAAATGTAAAGAGAATATTCTCCCTTAGTGCACCAATTAATTATTTTATAACCTAAAAGATTTGTCACATCTAATCGAAGGGCTTTCACTCACCCTAACTCAATGATCTTCCACCTTTTAAAAAAGTCAATTACCTACGAGGAGAAAATATTTTACAATGGAATTCCAAATGAATGATCCATTATGAATGGATTTTGAAGTAGATTTGATCCACTTTTCTATTGAATTATGAGCAATATAATCTTGGACTATCATTTGGCACTAGAGTTCTTTCCCAAATATAAGCCTTCATACGCTTTTGTAGAAAGAGAAATTGCAAAATTAAAGATATTTTTTGGCTTAAATCCCCCAATCTCCTTCAACATAATAAATATTTTCCACTAGACAAGTGGAATGCCTCTTTTTTCCATACTACCAAATGATTACAATGTATAACATAACATTCTTAGCTTATCTAGTATTCCTTTCAAAATAAAATATAGGGTCATCCAATATAAAGGGATGACTTCAAGAACTAATTGAGTTAATAACAACCAAGCTCATTGGGGCAACCACTCGTTACGCCAAACTAAAAGTCTCTTCTCAACATTTGAAATAAGCCATTCTTAGTCCATTTTTACATAGTCATATGACTTTATGACAAAAACTAAGTACTTTAAATGATTCAACAACTCAAATTGTTGAAATGGGAATAATTTTGTAATGTATCTTTCCTCCTGTTCCTACATCCCAACAAAAGAGATGGTTGATTTCCCAATTTAGAGGTCAAACACTTCTTTTAATTTAATATAATCCCATAATGAGCCACAAAAAAATAGTAGAATATCATTCACAAAAGAATGGTGCATCAAATTGGCCAATCCAATTATAATACCATTCAAATCTCCAACCCTTTCTTCATGCATTGAATCCTTAGATCTTCTTCCATAATAATAAATATAAAAGGCAATAATGAATGACCTTCTTGAGGTATTTTGCTTGGACTAAATAAACACATGCCTAAACCATTAATCAAAATAGAGAAGAAACTATAGAAGAAAAATTTAGTAGATATTGGGAAAATTCATGTATAACTCGAGATGGATCAACATAAATCTCAAATAGTTTTAATTAACCTAGTCATATGCTTGTATGATTTATTTAAAGCACTATAGGAGATGTTATTTTTTTTAACCAAATGCAAACCTTTGTGGGTGACACCAATAGCCTCATAAGTCTATATGGTCAGGAGAAAAACCATTTTTTTCATCTAATATTGACATTACAATCATTCCCTTTAACCTTAATGTTATTACCTTGGCAATTGTATTATAGATATAGTTGCATGAGGATGTGGGCCTGTATTCTTAAAAAGACATGTTATTAGATTTTGGTATTAAGATAATAAAGGTTGAGTTGAATGCTTCCAACATTATTCCAGTGGACCTTTTCCTCAAAATCCTTAATAACTCTTCACTAATGATGTCATATAACCCAAGAAAGAATTCAATAGACTAGCTACCCAAACTACAACTTTTATCCTTTTTCAAACTATGAAGAATTTCCTCCAACTCATCCTTCGATGCCTCATCCATTAGCCTTCCATTATCTTCATCATAAATAAAGCTTGGAAATAATATGTCATTTTCACTATTTCAATTATGTTCACCCTATTTTCATCCTTATAAACCCCTTCAAAATGATCCATACCAGTTCTATCTAAGTGTTCAAAGCTAGTAGCATCCTCACCATTTCTATTCTTCAACTTCTAAATAGTATTGACATTTTTATACTAGTTAGAAAATTGGTGAACAAACTTGGTGTTTTCATCCCCATTTTGCTACTAGATGACTTTTCTTTTAGCCTCCAAAATGCCTCTTTATCATCTAATAGTTTTGTATTTCATTCCCCTTAAGAATAATCTCTTTTTAACATCATAAAAAAAACCAACCAAATCTTGGAAGTATAATAAGTCTAATTATGCCTCCACCTCCTTTAACTCATTATCATCTAGTTTTTTATTATGTACCTATGAGACAACTACTTGTTTTGTCTTTTTAAGATTTTTTACAAATTTTAATGTTGTTAATTCTCTTTGAGTCTCATCAAAGAGAGACTGTTTCTCCTTTATCAATGTTACAAATGTAACATACCACCCCACTATCCCTAACCCAAACTAAGGGTAGAAGGAGGTAGTTACTATGATGACCTGAATCCCATTATAACGTTATAGAAATCGGTCTAATTTTTTTGATCTTTTTTGACTTTCTCAAAATAAGAAATGGATGACATTGTTGTGTTTGCCTCATCGATACCTTTCCAATGATATAAATTTTGCTTCAATCAGATTCCCGTATCAAAATAGACAACTAATTAAAGTCTTGGCCAATTAAATAGTGCCATATCATGCCAAGTGGCAGTTGCCGATCTGCTCATACCAGCTCACATATAACCCACACACGTTTGGGTTCCCATACTACTCCTAGATGAAACTACCAGTGATGTTCCCTCCAGGATATGCGATGAGGCACATTCCCTTATAAGGCTCAGTCTTCCCCCTTAACCTGTAACTAAATAAATTCACACCACAAACAATGCTCATCCCACTAGAACAGGCCCATGCGTCACATCACCTCGTGAATTAAATCCCAAGATGATGGGTTGTGTCTAGAGACACTGCTATATCATTAAAGCACAATGCATTATGATCAAAACATTAGAATGCATAATGAACAACAATACATCATCTCAACATATGATTATGATTCTCATTGTGGCTTATTCAACCCATATGGTCCTTTATTTACAAGTACCAAATCTAGTAAATCTCCTTGAATTTGAGAGGATTTGGTTCAATGATGAGGCTTGGCCATTATAACTATTTCTAGTAAATTTACATTATCTCATAAGCTATCTTTATTTTTGTTAGTTTACTGTTCAAGTCGATATGATTACCTAGTCCATTTCTTTGTGACCATTTAGTTGGTGATACTACTGGTCAATCACTATCTTCTTGTTGAGTACACAACCACCCCATGAGTCACTTAGTCGGTTATCCAATAAGGTGGTCATTCAAATGACTATCTAGTGTTAGTTGATTGTTCAACTACTTGTCTCCAAAATCTCCAGAGGTGTGATGAACCAACATAACCTTAGGTTCAGACACTCACTAGAATGCATTTATGTTTATGTAGGTACATGAACATAACAAGGATCTACACCCCCTTATTTTTCCTTGATGATAGAATCTTCTTGTTATTATTATTAATTATGATCATGATCATGGGATAAGCCCATTTATATTAACATGTACTTCATATGGAAGATTTGTTGGTGACAATAACATGATATTGACACTACTTCAAACTTGTATATTTTGACATTTATCATCTACTTGATTATTATGTATGATACATAACGATTTTTTGTATGATAAATGATTCCTTTCTTATATTTCACTTAGCACTTACTTTTGATTTTAGTTTTGCAATATGTTTTTTTTCCATTTATAAAAGTAGTTAACGATTTTGTTTTCTAAGTACAATATGTTCATTCATTAGATATACAACCAAATTCCTCAATACTTGATCTCAAGAAAAGCATTAGACATATGATTAAGACCTTACTTTACCAAGCAGAGCTCAAGAGTAGTGCTTGAGCTGAAGATCAAGATTTTACCTATGATTATAATCATAATCTCCCTTAAGCTTAGTATTAGGATCAACCTCATGATTAGGACCGATATTTTTCTTGAGCTTAGGATCCATATCTTACCTATGATAAACGCCATGATCTTCCTTGACCTCAAGATAAGGATATTTTTTTATAATAAAAAAATGAATATATCTCCAGAGAACAGAATTTTCAACCAAATTAATATAATTTATGTAATAATTTTCGTCATGCAATCATTTTTTGACTTCATCAGCAACCAGGCGTAATAGAAACTATCCCATCTAGGTCTTCATCAAATTTATCACAAGTGCTAGAGCATATTCACTTTGACCATGCTAGGGTTTATCTCAAACCCTAACCTCATAATATCCATCAAACCCTAATACATAGATAACCTATGGTTATATTCAACCCTAGAATTATTTTAGGTTTCCTCCATCCTCTCTTGCATCCATCATTGGTGTCATGATAGGGGTGATCTCCATGACTTTCCTTCAGCCCAACTCTGATACCATGTTAATTTTTCTTAGGGCTATATTGTTCTTTGCTTTGATACTTGCATTTATTCATTAACACATTACATTCACCCCTTAACATCATAACAATTTTTTTTTTTGGAAGCTGAAGAAGGACCTTTGTTTTTCTATTTATCCAGGTTGAAATAAGTATAAACGTTTGGTGGCCTCAACCCGCCCAGAAGGGAAACCAGGTCTGTTGGCCACCTTAAGTCTTTATAAGCCGACCAATAAAAAAAAAGACAAAGTCTGCAAATCCATGCCAAATATACTTCACTGCAAAAATTACTAATCTGGTTTCCTATCGACATTATCAACTAAAACATAACAAAAAAGGAGAGCTTACTCTCAGAGGACTAACAAGAAAAACCATTGGCATAATCTAGAAGGATTAATCTACCATGATTTCAGGTCGAGTATCTTCTTCTCGGGGCGCTGAAGCTAACTTCTTCAGTTGTTGTTGTATTTCTTCCAACTTACTGTCCTGCATGAGCAAAGTAATTTGAATGTTTTTCATCTCCTTAAATTTGGTATGCCCTGAGCCATCTCTGCCATTTCCACTGCAACTTGCTCCATTGCCTTTGCCAGTAACCGCTTCACCACCCAATATACATGTAAGGCCTGCTTTTATAAGGACAGGCGTCCCCTTGTATTGCCCGAGTCAGGGATCAGGTTGCCCCAATCTTCCATCTCCGGTTCCGAGTCATCCTGCATTGCATTGGTTTCCAATTCCTGAATGATCCTGCGGATATTAGCATCTGTTCCTTCATTGTAGGCTTTCTTTGCCTCCTGCACCATATGTTTCATTGTTTTCCGACCTCATCTCTAACGTACTGGCGAAGGGGTTCTAAAATCTTGTTTGCCGGATTGTTGTGCTCTCCCTCTGCCCCTACGTCCTCTTCCGCTACTTAGGCGAATTGGTTTGCTCCTGGTAGCTGTCTGACTTCCCTGCCCAACCTCGAAGGACACGTTCCCTGTGAATTCCTCTCTACCGGGCTCCTTGACTTTCCTATCAACATCATAACATTATTCATATTTACATCATTATTCAATAACATATGTGATTATATAGAGAGAACAATAGCATCATCATCAATGCAACAAAACATAAAGGAACAACAGAAGACAAGCATTCACACACATAGACACCAGGATTGGTTGGAGACTAGGGCAAAACCCACTATGGGGAAAACCCTTTCAAATTCTTCTTCTTATTAGATTGTCATCAAATGATTCAACAAAAGAGATTATAATGATCCATATCTTAATTCATACAATTATTCATCAAAAGAAACTACAACATCCATGAAATGAACCCAACAATGCTTATACTCAAAATCCTAATTCTGAAGCTGGTAGTGAACAGTCACTGTCTGCGGTCAACTGCCAAACATTGCGTTCACTGAGAAAAATCTTTAGAAAACTGAAATTTCATCATTTAGAGGAGTCATGCATGTGACTAGGAAGTTTTTAGTCTCTCTCTGGAGCATACAAGCGAGCGACTATAGTCTACAACTAAGATTCTGAAACCCTAGATGTTAGTCATATGGAGGAAGAGTTGTGTGTGCGACTGGGATTCTTTTGTCACACGGATGAGACTGGTAGTGAGAGACTACAATCGAGATATCTCTATCCCGTGCCTGTGACTGAGGTCCAAAACTATAAAATAGAAATGCGAGCTTCAAACCTTGCAATTTCATCTTCGAGCGAACTTGTTCCTTGACGGACGAGCCTTAGACCTACGCGAGGATAAAACCAAGATAAAAGAGTGTCTCATGATGATTATACAAATAAGGTAGAGGTTGCTTATCTTTATAACCTTCCAAGTGTGTCCACTTTGCTTTAGGGCCGAACTTACGAAATATGCACATGTGAGCTTTTCTTCATAAGTACACTTTCCCTAATCCGTTTTCACTGATCTTTAGGTCGATTTCTGTCCTGGAATTCAATGCAATAATTTTCTCCATCAAAAGAGCTGGAAAAAGTGTAATTTTGACCACATTTGCATATTTTAACACCCCAATGTTCCTATTTTCGAGTTAATTTGTACTTTGGTCCAACAATTTTCAGGTTGTTTGTCTCACATTAAATGCATTTCACTACCTTTTGAATCCATAGGTTTGAAATTCATTCAATCCTAGACTTATTTGGCTCTCTGCGAAGATTACTCATGAGTCAATGTCGTAATTTCTTTACATCGACCCACCATCATTTCCACAAGCCACACCTCCACATTTCGTACAATGCAATTCATATTAAGCAGTTGGATTAAATGGAACTGAGGTAAACACTCAACAATATTATATATCAATTTCTTCCACACTTCGTTCAACAAAATATTCATCTGCATAATGAAAGCTTCCTCACACTTCCAGACCCCACACAATTATCATTACACAATGTCGTAGAATAAATGCCATTGAGCACTTGAACGATGTCCTAATCATGCGTTGATTAAGTGTTAATTAATTTTTTAATAAACTTTAGTCTGCATTGTAGAAGATTGTTTAAGTTTATGGGACTTTTTGCGTATGTCAAATACCATGGGTATTGAAAAATTTGGGGACATGTACAAAAAAATAGAAAAAGAGTAAGTCACTCTCATACCACTAATCACAGTTTATGAAGAAGTGTGTGGAGGGGAAATGTGTACAAAAATGCGGAGGTGGGGCATAAAGTCTCTCTTGCACATACACTTCTTGCACACATATTTTATTCCACACACTTAAAACCTTTGACCTTTGATTTTTTACAAGAAAACGTATAATGTGCACCATTAAAATGAAAATAATAAAATTAATTTGTATTTTCACAAACTAATTCCAATATTAAAAAAACGATAATTGGCTGGACCTAAAAGAATGTCTATTGAAGTACTATTCTGCAGTGTAACTGCCTCACATAGTTCTTCGACTTAGATTGAATTTCAATGGATATAGGTGCTCTGAAAAAATGTATCGAGAGGAAAATGTGTATGGATACACAGTAGTGAGTATGTGTAGCGAAGGGAAAGAGCAGAGCGACATAAGAACTCGTAGTGCCAATTACTATGTGGAAGCAAGTCACGTGACAAGCAAAAGTCGGTGCGAAAATAAACAATGTACAAAAGTAAAGCATTTGCTGACTTAAAGGAAAAACGATCATTTGACCCCTTTGCATGATTGCACAATTATAGAGGAATTTAATCTTACACCTAATTGATGCATGCAACAGAAACATAGATAAAAAACTAGTAAACTCGGTTTAAATTGACATTTATTACTTAATTGCAAAAAATAAGATCATTCTTATCAATAACAAAACATTAGTTTTTTTTAATAAAAGCTCAAAGCATATCCTCGAAAACTTATGCAAGACATTATCTTAGAAATCTTCACAGAATGGTGAAAAAATTCAACATTAGAACACAGTAATCAGTGTTTAGATACAAAAAAACATTAGATATAATATAAAATCTCAAAGTATATCCTCAGAAACTTATGCAAAAACAATATCTCATAATTCTCCATAAAAATGATAAACAAACTCATAACCGGAATAAAGTAATTAGTGCTTTTGTTGTAGAAGTCTTGAACAATAACCAACATAATTACAGTAACAAGAACTGTATTCAGATTCATATGCCAATCACCATAGCTATGATTAAAATAAATACTAAAAATGGAACAAATTTATGAAATACAACACTGTTGTTGAACACTCATTTTAATTGTGATAAATTACAGAACATTAGATACGATATAAAAGCTCAAAAACATATGCTCGTAAACTTATGTTGAATTAATGTTTTTGGACAACGCTAAAAAATCCATAGCTATACAAGTTCATATGCAAAATATTATCTGTGAATTATTGACAAAATTGGTAAACAACCTCAATATTAAAACATAGTAGTAAAAAATTCATTTTCATTATGATCAATTACATAACATTAGGTAACATCTAAAAGCTCAAAGCAAATTCTTGAAAACATATGTTCAATTAATGTTTTTGCACGTCATAGAATTCATACTTATACATCTCATGCATATTCTTTATATAATTGGTCTTGATACATAAATCACAAAAGTAAATGCATTCGTCCCATTAGACTGGGATCAGGCTCTCACGAACCATAATTTTCATTATGATCAATTACAGAAAATTAGGTAATACATAGAAGCTCAAAGCAAAATTCCAAAAACATATGTTCAATTAATGTTTTTACACAACGCCACAAAATTCAGACCTATACAACATCTCATCCAAAGCATTATCTCAAAATTATTTACGAAATTAGTAAATAGACTTAGAATTGGAACACACAACAATCAAAATTATAAGGAGGATTGAATACAAAGTCATGGTCCAACGAATAATCTTTGTTGCATAACTCACTTAGCGAAATCCTGATACTTAAATCACAAAAGTAAACGCATTAGCTCTCTCAATTTGTCGTGTTAAAAAGGCGTACTTGGAATTGAATCACGAGCAACGTGTTTGAAACCTTGTGCACTATTGGGGGGGGTGGTGAATTAGTAGTGTGACTTATTACCAATTTAAACTTTAGCTGAACCACACACAATAGTTAAAAACAACTCATTAAACATCTGCGAGTCTATACATAAATCATAAGCAACAAGTAAACCATATGAGCAACATAATCATGAATAAAAACACAATAAAACATCAACACATGAGACACAAGTATTTTTGGTGGAAATCCTTCAGGGGGAAAAACCACCCTTGTTGCTACTGCTTTGCTCTGAATATTTTATTAAGAAAATGATGTCTTTTGCATAGATTATTGATGCCCATCAACTAGGAGACTTGACCTCATATACAATCAATTGAACCCCATCAACCAGGAGACTTGATTCTACTAATCAGCTCGAAAGACTTTGTTCTCACATACATCTACGACCAACCATCCACTAAAAGCCACCACAATCAACAATCCTCGCCTAACTCCGATTGGACTATCCAACTCTGATTGGATGGAGAAAATTATCCTTTCGCCAATGCTACGGAATCACTGCTCCACTCTCATGAAGTCATTGCTCCTCTACTCTATGTGGATCTCATTCCATATATTTTTAGATTGGATCCAAGACACTTTTCTCAACTCGATTTAGCTCTCCAATATGAACTATAAAAACAAAAATCCATCAATAAATCAAACAAAACACCACAACAACATGCTTATCTACATAAGAAAAATAATGGCTTAATAAAACCATAAAATTTGCAACAACCATATCATCTAATAACATAAACTATGATCCATATCCTCCAAACAATCTCTTCTCTACAAACTCTAATCTACACAGTCTGATGTTCTTCTACAAAACTTTGCTTCAGAAATCTGGAACATACTTCAGATCTGATTCACTGAAACTGGCCTCTCTATGCACTTCTCAGTTTTCTAACCTCTGTCATTACATTTGTATATGAACATGCATCAATAACTCATCCTCTATATGCTCATATGATGTAGAAGCTTGACCTCCTATGTCTTCACTCACATCTACTTGCCCTACACTCAACAATCTAACCTTAGAATGATGGATATGCTCCTCTATTTAACTTGATATTCCCATCATCTCCACTATTCAAATCATCAAAGAGTTCGCACATTAACCACTTATATGAGTTGTAGATTAGGTCAACAGAATATTCTAAGTCATACCATGGGAAATTACCATTGTTTCATTTCTGGAAAGCCTTTGATGTGCAAGGAATGCGGGAAAACGGAGCCCAGACAGGGTAAAACTCCTTCTACCTTTTAGGAAGAGTGTCCATGACAGGGGTAACACTATTCTTATGAATCCAACCAAAGCTAGCACACTCCCCATGCTCTGGTAACTTGCATTACCCTTGTTTGACCCCCAAAACTAAGTCAAACCTACTCCAAAAATTCCAAGATCTTCCTCTCTATGCCTATAACCATCTCCCAATCCAGTGTAATGAATACACCATAATATCAAGCCCATATGAAGGCTCTAAGTCATCAAGTCAATTCCTCCAACCCTGTCTGCTTGATCAACATGTTAGGGCCTCCAAACAAGTTAACATCGTGCCAACAACTCACCTCTAACACCTGCACAAGCTACAACACCTCTGCACACACCTGTAACATCCTTACAACCTCATGATCAAGCCAACACACTTCTGCACCAAGTCATGAAAAGGAACATAAGCATGAAGGCCTAATATTTCATCCTCAACACATGGACCACAAACACAAAATAAGTTTGACATCAATGCCAACATAAACAACTTAATGCCAACACAAATAGTTGCAATCATACTACAAGGATGGCACCAATGCATTAACTAGATCAACATAGGGTTGACATCAATGCAACATAAGATAATTTTCATCATGAGACAAATTCCAACATGAACTAGCTACACCGAACACCATATTAACAACAATCTTCTCGTTTCGCATTCATGGCAACACACACAATCTCCTAACCCATCTCCTTTATTACTCCCCCTTTGACATCAACGGAAAAAGGTCAAATCCATCTGATAAGGCAACAAGAATACAAGTACTAAAGCACCAGAGAAATTTATTTCTACATGCAACATCTGTACTCTCTCACATCAACAACAAGCAACAAATAAAATCATCATCCTTCATATTAGCATGTCTAACCAACAACCTCTAGTAGTAGCAACAATATGCACAAGAAATCATAAGCAACATCAAAAAACAACAATGTGCAACAATATAAAACAATAGCCACATGAAGCAACCACCTATCATCAATAGATAGCATCACATAATATGAAGCACCAACCAATATCTCCATCACAGAAACACATGTCAATAGCCATCAACCATCTCTGAATGCATCATCAATATCTATGCTCATAACATGAGGCCAAGATCCCCTCAATTATAACATAGCATGAGGCACATCATGACACCTCCAAGAATATCATAATGCCAACAATGTATGGCTGAAGTAAGTAGGAACAAATAATGCTCCCCCTGAACATATGCAATCTTCAAGATTAGCTCCATCCTACAATGAACTGTTTCCACTGCAAACAATGCTTCCTTGCCACAGATAGAAGCACCATATGGACCAAGAATCCACATGACCATGAATGAATGACGTATAAAAATGTACATACATGGCCGTAGAAGTGACATAAGACCTCATACATGACCATTACATGGCCTCATGACTCATGACTAGATGACCAATGCTAAATATAATACATGTACAACGTGTCATGAGCATTTTACATGGATTTTACAATAACGAACATTGTTTCTATGATCATATCCTATGGACCAATGACTCAAAAACATAATATGACATATTGTTACAATATCATTAGCCCATACATATGACTGCAACATGAACTCATGAGACTTCCCCAAAAACATGAATTTCAACATGATGAATCACACTACTAATTACTGGACCTTCAACCAACAAAGAAATATGAATCAATAACAAATACATGGTTGTAATAATCTACATATAACAACCTATACATGGTTATTCCATGTCTCAAGTCACTGCATGCATGTCATGCCACAATATCTCATGCTAGCGTAGCTCAAAATGATCAACAAAGGCTGCAACAAGGATCATATAACATGTTTTTCCACTCATAAACAATAAGTATACCAACTAATAAAATGTCAGTGAAAATAAATAAAAGTATGAGGAAAAAACCTTGAAACCCTAGACTTAACACTTGACATGCACACATAATTTGGATATCATCATAAAAAATAGAGTAATTCTCCCCCTACTCTTTTGTCCTATGTTAGAACGCTCTCTACCAAGCCATGGGAAATGTTAGTAACACTTTGTGGTTCACTTTTAACCTGCATTAGTCCTTCTTATGCCTCCTTCTTCATCCCTTTTTCCAACTCTGCTTCAGGTACTTATCCAATTTCCAACACTCCCCCTTAGATCATACTAGTCTCATATGTACCTTTGTAGTCAAGTAGATATAACATTCAAGAATGGAATTGTTAATGGTGCTGGAAATCCGTCAACTAAGAGGGTCTCCCCAATGTGAAGTCCTAATTAGACCTCACACCATTTGGAGTAGGTTCCCCATTCGGAGTATCGACCCGACTACCATGTATCCTTGTAGATTTTCCTTGGATACAAAGTTCAACACAAGAGAGTAATACGCAGGTATTTTTGGGTCAACAAGTGAGTATTCCTTGTGAAATGTTCAATTGCGGAAAGTATCGAGGTCCTTCTACCGAAAGGGAAAATGAAAATGGGTCCTTTAAAGATAAGTAATAGTACTAATCTATAAGAGGCCCACGAACATATACATATGAATGAATCGTTGATTAAACAACGAAAAATTTCACAAGGAAGGAATGATTGTGAAAGAAAATACAACACACATTCAACATGATAAGTACCAAATCTATCGAAATAGTTCAATTTCCTCAGTATAGATGACAACAACATACATCGCAAGCATTCAAAGAATAGTCTTACAATATTCACAACGTATGCATTAATGCATGTTGGCTCAACGAGCTTATGAATTAAGTAAAAGTTCCAAGATACATCAAGACAATGAACACCACTAGCCCCAATAGTAGAGCATTAGAGCAGTCACTGGCTCTTACAAAATAACTATCTTCCTTTCCAATGCCTGGTAGGAGAAGCCAAGGAGAAAATTCCATTGCATGAACAATGAGGGTGTATATATAACAAATGGGGTGATCATTCACCTCCCTTGTGACTCTTGGACTATCCTCATGAATGTTCAACTTCTCAATGACCTTTTGAATTCCTACATGACTTTTCACATTACATGGATGACCATTGGACTTCCACTTTACATTACATTTCTCCCATATAGAATTTACATAATCCACAAAATGATGTGGCACATGATGATTCATGACAAGACATGACATGACACTGTTGACATGGACTTTGTGACGACAAGGAAATATCAAGTCACCCTTTGCTGCTAGTTTCTTTGTGTCTTCTTGAAATATGGTGCATGTTCTTCTTCTTCCTCCTCCTCATGACTTGAAGATAAGGAGTCTTCAATGTGATCTTGATCTTTTGTCTTCTGTTGTAATCTTATGTTCCTTCGTCTTCTCGCTTGATGATCATCTGGTCTCTTCAGCTCCATAAGTGTCTTCTAGCATGGTATCCTTCTCCTTTTCCTCCATCATCATCATGTCTTGATAAGCTAGAGTACCTATTGTAGAAATTTTGAATAATTTAACACATATTCAACAGAGATTATCCTGATCATGTACTATTGCGGAAAACATACACAATACATAAGCTCCTCTACGTTGATCATCAATATAGCAGCATCAATAACAATAAAACATCCAGAGCATTCACACATTAACACAGTATGTATCCCGGGGAAAGCATCTCGCTAAAAACCCCAACTATCTGTATATTAATGATTGAGTCATGTAACATTACAAAGTACAATGCTTATCACAAGCAATCCAGTACCAGCTCCACCTGTTACACACAATACAGCTCAGATCTGAATCAATCTCTGGCTCAAATCTCTTCCGCTGCTTGCCTGCCTCTGCTGCTCAATACCTGCAAGAGAACTGATGATAATTCCAAGGCAGCCACGTCTTTCCTTGGCTAAATCACGTATTTTCAAGCTACAATGTGGG
>APFE030338518.1:308636-322588 GCA_000404065.3 Pinus taeda
CATAGACCATGATCCATATGTCTAAAAATAGACTTGCGCCAAAAATAGCTTGCGGGCCCACTTAGTGAAGGCGACTCCTTTCCACTAAGCTCCATCATCTTGTTGCATTCTCAACAAGCATTTCTTGTTGCACACTTTTCAACACCTATAGCTAAAAATCATTCATGACAAGACGACATAAGTTCAAAAGCCCCTAATCTAACATGTTTGATGAAATAACTTGTTAAGGCTAGAAATTGTGACTGGTTGAGTCACTGACTTAGGGATTATTCATTTCTAGATGCCAAGGTCCGAGACTGAGGCTTGGGACTATGCCATGCATATATAGGATAAACAGGGTCAAAGGATTGTGCAATATAGGGGCTCAATAGCTCAAGGTTGGGGCTTGAGGCTTGAGGTTTTTGAATGCATAGTTATGGAATGACAAACTTAGGGAACTGTGTAGTTGAGGGACTTAGGAGGTCAAGCTTGAGGCTTGAGCCTTGAAGTTTACCAATGTGCAATTTTGAGAGGAAATACTAGGTGGCTACATAGTTGAGGGGCTAAAGAGCTCAAGGTTGATGCTTAAAGTTGCCCAATGCGTAGTTTTGGCAGAAGAACAAGCTGGGAGATTACATAGTTGAGGGGTTCAAGGGATCAATATTGAGGCTTGAGGCTTGAGGCTTGAAGTTTCCTAATGTGCAGTTACGGAGGGAGAACAGTCTCATGGATTGTGTAATTGTGCAACTCAAGGTGTCAGGTTGAGAGGTTGAGGCTTGACATTATGCAATGCACAGTTGTGACTGACTGGGAGGCAGAAATTGTGCGGTTCTAGAGCTCTGGGTTCAAGGCTAAGCACTGTGAATACCAAATGTACATTTCCAAGAGGCAAGGTCAGGGATTAAGGGTTGAGACTATTCAATGCGCAATTCAGGAAGGTTGAGTGAGGTCAAGTTGCCTAGGAGTGAACTTTCCTGGATAAGGCTAAGTCTTGGACCAATGCAACTTAGGTGAATGGAGACAAAACTAGATCACGATCTCACACTTAGAATATTGACAACACAACATTGATCACTTAGAAAACACGAACAACATGATTCCCTCAATGCGATGGTGATACAACGTACCTCTCCAAGTGCGACACAAAAGGTACACTTTGCGACGAAAATGGTGACACTTGTGCGATAGTGTATAAATGTTTGGGAATGAGTGTAAAACATGTCTACATGACTAGAAGGACTCATAAACACCAAACTTACCCTTTTAAATAAGCCAAAAAACCACTTTACATGATAAGCGACACTTGCCATGCCAAAAGACGACATTTGCTATATCGAAAGAAAAGTACAAACAACACTTGCAATATGCAAATGATAGTGAAAGCGACACATGCCAAATAAAATATAACATGAAAATGATGCTAATTAAGGTGAATGAAACAATAAAAAACATGAAATTGACACTCACAGAAGTGTAGGCATGGAAAAGCGACAATTTGAAAAATTCACCGAAATAAGGTACAACCGCAACCAAAAGTGAGACACTGTCAATGAAAGTACGCACTAACTGTCGAGATAGGTTGATCATCGCACATGAATTGTCTTGATGGATTGTGCTATGCTTGTTCAAGCTTATGTAAAAGAATGCGTTCCTGGACTTGTTGTGGAATGAGCATGTGTGAGCAGGTGACTTCGTGATCAGAATCTGGATTAGGGGCAAGAATTAGCTCAAAAATAAAAGTGCTTAGAATAGCTTGAAACCTGAATGACCGTGTCCATCTCAGTGATACAATCTCAACGCAAACAATTTCACTCAAAATAGAGTTCATATGAGGAAGTTAGAGCCCGCTGATCGTTTCACGAAACAAAAAAAAATTGCAGGTACTACCCAGTCAACAATACGTACTACTGACATGGAAAATGACAGGGTGGGTGACTGCAAAGGTCAATGGCCAATGGGGCTCGCTAAGTGTCACTGTTTGATTGGTTTGTAGCCTGGTGATGTGGTGCCTTATGATTGGTTGTGGAAGAACTAATGGAAAGGTGACACGTGGCAAGCCCGAAGGCCGCCACGTGTCCCTCCTACAGGCCAAATGGAAAATGAGCATATGGAGAAATTTTTTTGTGGAGGTGTTGGGGTTCAACCCCATGACCTCCCCTCTACAACAACATTGCCTTAACCACCTCCTCTAACCATGGTTATTAATCTCTATGGCTTACTGCATATATTTAATGCCTAACTGTTTTGGAGTTAGCGGTTAGGAGGGCCATCCCGCAGGCCGTCCCTCCATGTGAACACTACTGTGGAATTAGTTAATGTAATATCCGATGGCTCCAACATAAACCACGACCTCGATGGTTAGAGCAATCCATGTGAATGCTCCGATGAAATGTTACGGTTAACAACCTGTGGACAACACATAACACTCACCGCATACATGTGAATGCATTAAACTCCGACGGTTAAGGTTAAGGTGGTGGTCAATTGAAACCGACGAACAATTAACATTTAATGTGAGGCATGTGATACCTTTGCTTAAACCACTAGGGTTAGCGCTAATGGTTAGCCTTTAATCTGCATGATTAGCACCAATCATGATTTAGAAATTAATTAAAGTTGAATTAAATTTGCAGAGTTTTTGGCAGTGCCCCCAAATTCGGCCTTAACTCCAGATTTGGCGGCCTTGACTGGAATTCCTCCAGTTTTAGTGGAGGATTACTAGGGAAAAGCTATTTCTCTCTTAACTTGGGAAAAATTCGACCAAATGAGGATAAGAAAAAAGGTGTTCCTAGATGATTGAGAGGCTTTGAACACAATGGAATAGGTTGTAGAGGCAGAGAGGCACTTATATATGTGATTTTTCCACGTTGAAGTTTAATGAAAACTAGGACCACCAATGGAGGAGGTCAAGCCTAGATCAACGAGAGT
Organism: Pinus taeda; assembly: GCA_000404065.3. Taxonomy (NCBI): domain Eukaryota; kingdom Viridiplantae; phylum Streptophyta; class Pinopsida; order Pinales; family Pinaceae; genus Pinus; species Pinus taeda. The sequence continues at coordinate 311,544 of APFE030338518.1, forward strand.
TCAATTGAGGAGCTTGGAGAGTCATCTTAGGGTTTTTTGGATGCTCTGAGTCCATTCAAGCAGGTATCAAGAGAAGTAGAGTTTTGTAAACAATTTTTTTTCCATATTAAGCTAATACAGAGACCTAAGCCATGGAAGCTCGACCAAGGAGATGTATCCCATGAGGGGTGAACTCCTTCATCAAAACACTATGTTAAGTGTTCAATTGATGGTGTGTTGTACTTTTTGTTGTTTCTATTCAACATTGTTATTTTATGCTATTTTTCTCATGAATGTCACATTAAAATTGATCAAAATTACCTGTTTACATTCACAAACAACCTAAGGAAATCTATACACATGAAGCAATGGACAAGCATTTGTTTATAAATCTGTAATTGAAATTAGCACAAAAAAACTAACATTCAACTATAGATCAAGTGGTATCAGAGCAAAGGTTTATTTTCTTGATTGATTTAGATTTGTGCAAGGAGAATTAACAGTGTGCAAGTTTATGTGATGACAACGTCAACAAGTGATGTCTCTAATCTCTCTTCCTTAGCAAGGTTCTTTGATGAAGAGATGTTGCAAGAGTTTTTCATCATGAGAGATATGGTGCAAGAGATGATTGAAGATAGGAAGGAGAACACTATACTTCAAGAGGAGTTGATGTCCATGAAGGAGGAGAAGCAAGAGCTTCTTGAAAAGATGCATGAGATGGAGATTTTACTCTATGATGCCAAGGAAACCCTAGCCAAGTATGTGCATGAACATGAGGTATGAAATTCAAGTTTATCTTCAGTTTCCCTTCAGAGTGAATGTTTTGGTGCTTTTGAAAGACACACTAGAGGAATAGGGTCCAAATTATTGTTGAATATGGGCTATGAAGGTAGAGGGTTAGGCAAACATGCACAAGGCATAGTTGAGCCAATTTGTTGAGGAAAAACCTAGGTATTTGGGTCTTGGTTACGGAAAACATGATGGAGAATGCTCCAAAACCAAGGAGGCACATGAAGGTGTTCCAAGAGGGACTTTCATTACATGTTCATTACCTCAAGATTATGAAGTTTGTGTTCATAAGGAATGCAAAATGTTTATACCCACTTTGCAAGAAGATGCTCATAAGCATGCAACTAGTGGAAAGGGAAAACAAGAGGATGATGAAAGCTCTAAGTTCATTGAAACCATTGTTGGTATTCCGAAGAGAGCCACTACCTCATCAAATTCACCTCCTCAAGAAGGCGACAAAGGTGAATGTGCAAGGTATAAATCTGCGTTTAATCAAGTTTCTTTTGATTATGATAAACATGGTAAATCTTCACATAAGAAATGGAGATAATTTACATGTTCCTATTGTGGTTTGAATAACCATAATGTTTCTAGGCATTGGAAGAAAATGGACACATACAAGAAACTTCCAAAACAAAAAAGACAGAAAACCAGAGGTCCATTGGACAATGGAAACCATGTTGCAAAGAAGATGCAATTATTTTGCACTCATTGCCATAGGGAGGGTCATCTTGTAGACAACTATTGTTCTTTGCATCCAACAACTCATCCACGACATTTGAAGATGGTGGAGAGAGATTTCGGCAAAGACGGGAAAGGAGATTCCATAATTGATGTGGGTTAAGATGATTCACAAGATGATGTGCAGCTAAAAGAAGCGTCGTGGAAATGGTTTGGTAAGAGGTGGTTTGATTTCTTATACAAATAAGGCTTGCATTTCTTTTGTTGATAGATGCAATTTTTTGCCTTAAAAATGCATTTCTTTGCCTTATGAATGCATTACTTTAATCTGTTGAAAGTATGTTGCAACTTGTATGATGCAAGATGTTGAAAGTGGAGTTCTGTTTGACTCACTTAAATGCAACAAAGAAGGCAATTTGTGGTTACAAGTTTGTATGTGAATGCATTCTTGATGTTGCATATTTTCGCTAGGAAGGTGTGTGAAAGTGGGCTATGTTACTCACTTCATTTGCAAAAAATTTGTCAATTTATCTCTTATGTACCCATACATATTTTTGGGTGTATTGTACTTGTAGGAGAGTTGAAGAATTGTACACATACATGAGAGTTTGTGTGTGTGTGAATAGTGGAATTGTTGCTAGTTTCATTGTGTTTGGATACATGCATGAGTGTCGAATTGTGTCGGTTGTTGTCACATGTATGTCATATCGATTTGAAAGTGTTGATTTTATATCCAAAGGATAAAGGGATATGTTGACATATTATTGCATGAGATGTGAAATTCTTGTTGTTTATGCAAAGAATCATCAAGTTGTTGTACATGTTTATGTTTGGCTCTCAAGTCAAGTTAGTTGTTTGAAGAAGCGTGTCTTGTCGACTTATGTTTAGTTGATGATGTTTTGTTGACTTATGTTAGTCGATGGTTTGCACACCAAGATGCAAGAGTACATGGCGATGTTACATGCTGTGACAATTGTTGCTTTGAAGGAGCAAAATAAGAGGTCGTCGATTTGCATTTCTTGCATAATGTGTTTTGCCATTTAATGGTTGTATTTGTGATAGGATGTTGTAGGATTTTGGAAGGTCCGTTCTTGAGCAAGATGCTCATACTTAGCCTTGATTCTCAAATCATGACATGAGTAGCATGTTGAACTGGAGGATGATAGAGGTAAGAAGCGAAAGTGGACGAGATGCCAAAATAATGCAGCCATTGTAGATCGTTGTATGTGTTAATGCTGAGATTCTCAGTGGGAAGGCTATCAAATTGTATCAGTTTTCCAAGCACCGAGGGGTCGATGTGGTACAACAAAGGTATTTTGCAGCCAGAAAGTGTCCAACAAGTGTTAGATTGGGTTAGCAACAAAAGGAGAACAATGATTGAGGGACATAGCCATTTGCAATGCAAGGCATGTCAGTGTACCCAAGTGGTTGTCATGGATACTTTTCAAGTATAATCAGTTGATAGAACTTGGGAAAGAGAAGAGTATTTGGCTCTCATAAGATAACCAACTTTTATGGCTCCAAAATCCTGTTAATGGGAAGGAATGATCAGAATCTGGATTAGGGGCAAGAATTAGCTCAAAAATAAAAGTGCTCGGAATCAATCGAAGCCTGAATGACAACGTTCGTCTAAGTGATACAATCCCAATGAGGAAGTTAGAGCCTGCTGATCGTTTCACCAAACAACAAAAAAAATTTGGAGGCACTGTCTAGTCAGCAATCCATACTTTTGACGTGACAGATGATAGGGTAGGTGACTGTGCAGGTCAACGAGATTAACGCACAATAAGGGCTCGCCAAGTGTCACTATTTGATTGGTTTGCAACCTGGTGACGTGGCACCTTATGATTGGTTATGGAAGAACCAATGGGAAGGTGACACGTGGCAAGCTCGAAGGCCACCATGTGTCCCTCCCATAGGCCGAATGGAAAATGAGCATATGGAGAAAATTTTTGTGGAGGCACCAGGGTTTGATTCCGCGACCTCCCTCCGCAACAACAACGCCTTAACCATCTCTACTAACTACGGTTCTTAACCTCTATGGCTCACCGCATATATTTAATGTCTAACTATTTTGGAGTTGGCGGTTAGGAGGGCCAACCCTCCATGTGAACACTACTACAACAAATAGTTAAGGTAACATATGGCGACTCCAATGTAAACCACCGCCTCGACGGTTAGTGCAATCCATGTGAATGCTCTAGCGAAACATTACGGTTCACAACTAGCAAACAACACATAACACTCACTGTATACATGTGAACGCATTAAACTTTGATGGTTAAGGTTAAGGTGGTGGCCAGTTGAAACCGATAGACATTTAACATTTAATGTGAGGCATGTGATACCTCCGCTTAAACCACCAGGGTTAGTGCTAATGGTCGGCCTTTAATCCGTGCGATTAACACTAATCATAGTATAGTAACTAATTAAACTTGAATTAACCCGACGATGTTTTTGGCAGCTCCCCCAAATTCAGCCTTTACTCCAGATTTGGCGGCCTTAACTGGAGTTCCTCCAATTTTAGTGGAGGATTAGTAGGGAAAAATTGTTTCTCTCATAACTTGGGGAAAAATTCGATCATATGAGGATTAGAAAAAGGTGTTCCTAGATGATTGAGAGGCTCTGAACACAATGGAATAGGTTGCAAAGGCACAGAGGTACTTATGTACATTATTTTTCCATGTTGAATTTTAATTAAGCCAAGGGCCACCAGAGGAGGAGGTTAAGCCTAGATATGCCAGAGTTCAATTGAGGAGATTGGAGAGTCATCTTAGGGGTTTCTGGATGCTCTAAGTCCATTGAAGCAAGTATTAGGAGTAGTAGAACTTTGTAAACACCATTTTTTCCATATTGAGCCAATACAGAGACCCAAGCCATGGAAGTTGAACCAAGGAGATGTAGCCCAGGAGGGGTGAACTCCTTCATCAAGACATTGTGTTAAGTGTTCAATTACTGGTTTGCTGTAATTTTTGTTGTTGCTGTTCAACATTGTTCTTTTATGCTATTTTTCTCATGAATGTCACATTAAAACTTGATAAAAATTACCTGTTTACATTCACAAAAAACCTAAGGAAATCTATGCACAGGAAGCAATGAACAAGAGTTTGTTTATAAATTTGTAATTGAAATTAGCACAAAAAAACTAAAATTCAGATACAGATCACTTCGAAACTTACAATTCAAGTAGGGAGATCAAAGGCTTAACAAAGCATGAACTGACCAAGAAGTGATTATAGAATGATCGAACACAAGTTCCATAATAGGCTCCAAAATTCAAGTATAGGAAAATTTTTGGAGGGTGTTTGTCAGGTTGACAACACTTGGCAACACACTGGTAGAACTCCAACTTCTTTACCTTGGTAAATTATTTGTGCAAGGTATAGTTCTTTAGGGAGTATTGATTCATCATTCATATTACTCCAACTTCCCACTTACTCTGTTTGTAAACATAGTCCCCTTAATTCCTTCTTGATTGAACACAAACATATGACCAATGATATCACAACGTTTCAAGATAAGAGAAGGGTAATGTAGCGTGTGAGCTTTAGATTTTAAGGGTATATTTTTTCATCTTTGTTGTTGCTCCGCTATTAGCAGGCCTGAACAGTACTCTGGTGGAGTGACTCCAAGAACACAAACATCGCTCCGCTGTTGGTAAGCCTAGATAGTACCCCGACAGAGTTGCTTTCTTCACCTCCCTTCTTAGGAAGCCTTTCTCTCCTTTCACCCTTATTTATTTATTTTATATAGGACTGTGCAATGACACTTATTCATTTCATGGGCAAAAGAGGGATCTCGACTTATTGAGAGCATAAGAGGTTATCCCTTCAGAGAGGTATGTATATGACCTATGATATTATTTTGATCATTTAGATTTCCCCTTGTACTTCTCTACTTGATTGGATCAACGTGGAATACACTAAAACTTAAAGAGCCAAGCGTAGGCATGAGGTTTCTAGAATAAACACGAGTATCATGGTTCAACAAAGATCTTTCCTCATGCAAGGATTTTATTTTCTGTCAGAACATCATTACAAAAAGGATAACTAAGATGGAGAAGAAGGATTGAAGATTAACTAAATGTTGCAGTGTGACAAAACCCTTTTCTATTTTTCCACATTACCTTTCGAGCCAAAGGGAACATCCTTCATGCAAATTCTTATTGAACAAAACATGAAAGAAGAGACAAGACACAATAAAACAAAAACCAAAATAAAAAGGACAAAGAAAATGGGGCTAACCAAAAAGAGGACACAAGACAAAAGATAGAAAAGACAAGAGAGACTATAGAAAATGAGTTTAGGATGAGTGAAAGAGGGGGAAAATAAAATGCAACTAGACCTACTCCTAACCTAAAAAGCTAGAAGGTCAGGGTCACATATAACGAAATTTCCAATGTAGCCACTGTAGCTTCTCCTGACGCGCATTCACAAAGATACGAGAAATTAAAACAAATATAAAACAATGTGTAACAGAAAAGGTAAGAGCTTGAATAACTAGCACAAAAAATTGAAGGTCTTTCATGTCAGCAAAAAGATGTGTCACAACCACTACTTCTAAACAGTTCACATTCTTACCTTGAAGACCATAATTAAACAAACCTCAAAAGCTTCTTGCAAACATAGCTTTATCTGCATTGTACTTCTTAGCAAGCATGATAAAATATCAAATCTTGTTATTAGCAAAAGGGCTTGCTAAGTATTATGTCTCCAGGAAATCATATATTGGATCATGAAATTCAAAACAATCATCTTGAAAACATTGAATTCCTTGAAGAGATGAATTTTCAATTAAAGGCGCGATATCAAGATGAGAATAATGTGAGGGAAAATGAATCTGATCATATTCTGAGGGCTTGTCAAAATATTGAGGACTTGACACAACCATCAGCGAAGGCTGAAGTGCCTTAGCTTCTTGACAAGTAATCAAATAGTGTTATGTTAAACCATAAGGATAAAATGATGTAGGAAAATTGTCATGAGATGTGTTGATGGGAAAATGGTAAGTTGAATGGCAGGAATCAAAGCCAGAATCATGACCAGATGGGTTGATTAAAGCATCAAATTCCAAGTTAGTAGTTAACAAAGATAAATTAATTTCAACAACTTTGAGAATGTTCTCAACATTAGAACCAACTTCCTCACATGTCAAATATGACAAACCATTTTCTTGTAACCGGTGACAAATTGTACAAGCATTGCAATCATCGAAAGAATTGAAAAGGAATGCTAATATAACAAATATATGCAACCAATCTAGATATAATGGACGAAAAATAGGAACTTGGTTCAAAAAATAACTCGTGCACTTTCTAACACTCAAGAGGATTTTTGGTGTCATGAAGACATTCACAAGAAAAAATAGGAGCTGATTATTTTCCATTGCATTCAACAAATGTGAACTCTTTGGCCAAATGTAATCTTCAAATTGATCAACTTCATGATTTTGCACATTCACGAAAGATATACACTCCAAACCCGAATTGGATACAAGATATTTTCACGGGGATGAATTCACCACAGTAGTATGACCAAAAAACCGATATCAAGAAATAGTAAAATTGTAATGAGAAATCTCAAAATCCATTAAGAATGAGTTTGCATCTAGTGAAACAATACGAATGAAAGTATTATGTGAGAAAATCCAGATTTGACATGGTTCAGGAATTTCACCAAGATCACAAGAACCTAACATAATCATCAATGAGAGTTGAAATGCCTCAACTTCCTGACAAGTTTCGAAACTTTGAAAAGACAGATAACAACATTTTCTGAACTGATTTAGATCACAAATATGCATGTGGAAAACTGCCATTGATTAAGTTAACAGTATCACCATTATCTGTATAGGAGCTATCTTCATCATTAGTTTGATCATATTTTACAACTTCAACAAAAAAATTACTCAAGTCATAATATTATTCTGATCACAGGTCTAAGAATGTATGCATCAGAAAAATATCATGATCACACTAATCCGAAGAGTTTCCTCCATAAAAAAGCAAGAGATGATAAGGGATGGAATGGATTCTATATAATTTCATTGCTTTCTTCTTCATCATGGATAATCTCACTATCCTGTGTCATTTCAAGACTCAACTTATTAGATAACAAATTTGAAGAACATAAAGAATTTCCATCGCAGGTTGATGCATTAAAAATAGTAGAGGAAAAAGGATAGGGAGGTGAAGAGGAAGTAGTGTTCATAAGCGAATTTTATTTGACCAATTTTTTTTTTGAGATCTACATCTTTTGGAACAAAATATTCTTGAGAATTTGAAAGATCAGATGGTGCACTTGGGCATTCATCATCATAGATATCAACAAAGTCATCCTCATCAGAATTGTTGTTTCCCAATACTTCATATTGATTAGGAGAATTTATTATACCCATTTGAAAATTGAGATTACCAGATTCATTATTAGCCAAGAATGAGGAAACACTATCTTCACATGAAGGATTTTGAAAAAGAGAAGAAAGATTGAAAGAATTTTAACTTTCCTGCTCCTCTACCTGCAGAATGTAATTGCCTCACACCTAATCACTTTTTAGATTTGGAATAGGTTGATCAAGAAAACCATGGGGCAGGGGATCATGAGAAAGGGATGGTAGAGGATGACAAGAATCCACATCAGATTCAATATTAGAGTCACGAGTGTTAATACCATAATGAGGAATGGAAAGATTAATCTTCACCATAGGCTTTGTAACACCCTCCTCTCACATATACCCAAGCAACTGACCAATCGGGGTAAACATGCGATGAGAGGCCACTATGATAAGCTCCTAGGTAAACTTAAGGAAATGGAGTCGATAAAACAAGACCTTACAAACCTCCCTTAGGTACTTCAGGACCCCCAGGAGCTAATCCACCACTCCAGTTGCCCAACCCCTGAGTTAACCTAGTATTTCAATGAATTAAACCCATATTCACTCCCATGACAAGGTATGCATGCGACTGGAACCCTATAGTCGCTCCCACAATGCCTACAAGGGAGAGTCTGCAATATTTTTTAGCCAATTTTGTGCAAGAGACTACGAGATTTAAGGCACTTTTTTAGGGCTAGTCTCCAAACCAATGCCTAGAACTTGATGAGACTTTCCAAGACAATATGTGACACCAAGGAAAATCCTCTAAAACAAAACTTGATCAAGGGATTGACCTAACCAATCCTAACCATGACAAACATTTTGTAAAACAATTAGTAAATATGCAACGTACAGGTGTAAATAGATATGAGCATATGGGTCTCATACATATATGAGATTCACCATGAAACATTGTTTCCTTATCACTTTAGCTACCATTCCATCTGTTAGGTCATAGATACATTGTCCATTTATTTACAAGTAAAAACATGAGATAATAATGACATGAACCAGTCATATAACCATGCTTATAACAAACATTAAACCATGTAAATATCATAGATATGAAAACCATCAAATCCACATATAAACAAGTGAAAAAGTAAGAGGACTTAGCTTTCATTAATCATAGGAAAATCTAACAAGGTTTGGGACTTCCACTTACCACCCGACTATAGACATGGATGAACCAAATCTTTCTTTCAGCCAGTCACCCCCATGCCATATTCCAAGCATGAATATGGGATCTCATAGAAAAACCAATATGAGAACAACCAAGGTAATCTAGAGGTTAAACCACCTCCACCCTCATCCAACCGTGATCACACCAAAACCTAGTGCTCCGATCACAACCAAACTGAACTGGAATGCCATCCGAAATCCATCACTATCCTTGAGGATTTTTTCATCTCCTTGTCTCTCAGGCTTTACTGCAATCCAATCCCAGATCACTAGGCCTAAACCGAGACCAATCTCTCAGGCTTTACCGTAATCCAGACCTAGATCTCTAGGCCTTGAACTGAGAATTATCCCTCAAGCTTTACCGTATATCCCACCAAAACCAGTCAAGGGATTCCTAGGCCTTTGCTAATGAAACTTGGGACCACCTTTGCCCCAGATTCCGAAATCCATCCAAAAAACCAAAGCTCAAAACTAAAATAAACATCCCAACACCATGGCATTTGGAGGGCAAGGCTAGGCTTAAAATCACTGTCATAACCAAGAAAAACCATGGCACCAACAACAAGAGAACCATACACTGACATGCAAAGCCATGCATGTCCAAACCAGTTAGGAAATCACACATGCAAATAGTTACCTGCAAGTATTCTTGCTATTGCTGCCTAATCCTGCTCTTCTTCCTTGATCCTTGCTTTCCTTCCTTCCCTTTTCCTGATTTTCCTTCCTTGATCCAAAACTAGGGTGCTCCAAGAAAACTCTAAGTGACCAAGAGTGAGAGAGAGAGAGAGAATAATGAGAGAGCTCCAAACTTGGACTGGCCAAGAGCTTGCCAACTAATCCTTAGAAGCCTTTTTATTAATGAGGCCTCTAATTTCTTCATTTTCCATTATTTTCCTTCAATTTCCTCCTCACATGCAACCTGTGACCTTTTACCTCCCTTTTCTCCTATTTTCCTTTATTTTCATAAATAAATGTGCCAAAAATGCCTTTTTTCCTTTTAATGCCTTTGCCTTAGCCTTTGCCAATTTTCCTTAGGCAAAACACACATCTAGTGATGCCCACTGGGATATCTTTGCCCAAAATTCAGCTTGGAATACGTGTCCCTTACCCATGGTCATATTTTTCCTTTATTAACTTTTATTACATGAATTTTTCACTAGGGATGTTACATACTTCATGAACCATTTCGGGATTTCCTCCATTGGATCTAAATTTTGAAAAGTGGAAAGATGATGACAAGATGGATTAAGAATTTGATTTTCAGATTTCCCAACTTTATTATCATCGCAAGGGGGCACCCACATCGGAACTAAAAAGGGAGGAGGATAAGGAACAAAAGAAATAGTAGGTTCCTCCTATGAAATTAGGGGTGTCTCATGACTTACAAGAGTTGGGGAAGCAGAGACAATAGGTGGTTTGGGTTCATCGTGGAAAGAGATATGAACCAAATGCTCAAAACTTTGTTTAAAGAAATACCAATCCACGTGTTCTTCATGAAATTCATAACAGACATGAAGGAATCGATAAGAGAAATCCTCAATTGATTCATTAGGCTTCATTCTTGTAGGTTTTAACCCTGTACAGAAATTACCTACAGAAGAATTCTAAAAATAGAAAATAAACAATGACAATAATATAAAACAAATACATAGAGATTTCCTATGGATCCCAAAACTGGGACTACCAGATTGATTTTTCATTATGTTCCTTTCAATGTTACAATACATATATATAGATGCCGAAACATTCATAAACCCCAATCCATTAACCCTGGATTAGAACATAATCATAGTTCCTTTGACTGGATCTACGAAATAACATGGGCAGAAAACCATCATACCCAAAACCATGTGAAAAACCCATGCACAAAACCATTGGTAGGTCTGCCCACCTAATATGTGGTCCAATTTTTTTTCCCGAGGCATTGTTCCAGACCTCGTGTAGGGGGGCTACCACCTCCATGAAACACCCAGACAAGGGGGGTTGCACCCCTCCTATGACCCCCCTACTGCACCTTACACAATAAATAGGGGGGGCTTACG
>APFE030338518.1:322764-342868 GCA_000404065.3 Pinus taeda
CCCCGCCCAGTTGCGACCGCCCCATGCATGGGACTAGTTGTGGAAATAATATAACAAAAACCTGACAATTCTTACTCGATTAATTCTTTTATAAACATCTCAGTAATCATACCTATCAAATGCTAAATGAATCTCCTTGATGAGGTGTTTAAGAGAATGAATGGAAGAAGGTAGTAGAGTTTGACACCATCAGGCAACTCGAACTTCAAGGGTGAGGCATAAGAAAATATAAGCCACATCTTCACAATCAATTTCATAGTATTCACAGAAATTAAGAAAAAGAGATGCATGCTTGACAATGGATGTATCACCCTCACCATCAAACTTGAATTGAGACAAATCATGAAGAGGCTCATTGGGGATTGAAAGTTTACTATGGGATAGGTTAGAAAAAAAACCTCGGGAGTATGATTTGAGGATGACCCATTTTGGGTAAGAGGTTCAAAACAAACTCAACGGGCACAACTTGTCATATGGCCCTCCTTGTAGCGTCATTTTGTTGACGGTGTTGGAAATCCATCAACCAACGGGGTCTCCCTCATGTGAAGTATGAATTAGACTTCACACCATTTGGAGTAGGAGCCCCATCCAAAGTATCGACCCAACTGCCACGTATCCTTGTAGATTTTCCTTAGCTACAAAGTTCAGCACAACAGAGGAATATACAGGTATTTTCAGGTCAGCAAGTAAGTTGCCTTGTGAAATGTTCAGCTGCAGAAAGTATCAAAGTCCTTCTACTGAAAGGGAAGAGAAAAGCAAGCCCTTTAAAGACAAGTAATAGTACTAATCTAGAAAAGGCACACAAGCATATACATATGAATGGATCATTGATCAACCAACGAAATAGTTCACAAGGAAGAAACATTTATTAAAGCAAATACAACACGCCTTCAACAAGATAAGTACCAAAGCCAATGAAATATTTCAATTTCCTTAGCACAAATGACAACAACATACATCGCAAACATTCAAAGAATATTCTTACAACATTCACGACATATGCATGAAAGTGTTCTGGCTCAACGAGCTTCTGAATTAAGTAAAAGTTCCAAGATACATCAAGACAGTGAACACCACTAGCCCCAATAGTGGAGCATTATTGAAGTCACTCGCTCCTCCAAAACAACTATCTTCCTCTCCAATGCCTGGTAGGACGAGCCAAGGTGAAAAGTCCTTTACATGAACAATGAGGGTGTATATATAACAAATGGGGTGATCATTCACCTCCCTTGTGACTCTTGGACTACCATCATGGCTGTTTGACTTCTCAATGAACTTTTGAATTCCTACATGACTTTTCACATTACATGGATGACCCTTGGACTTCAAATTTACATTACATTTCTCCCATATAGAATTTACATAATCCAAAAAATGATATGGCACATGATGACTCATGACACGACATGACATGACTCTACTAACATGGACTTTGTAATGACAAGGAAATATCAAGTCACCCTTTGTTTTTAGTTTCTTTATGTCTTCTTGAAATATGGCGCATGTTCTTCTTCTTCCTCCTCCTCATGAATTGAAGATAAGGAGTCTAGAGTGTGTTCTTGATCTGTTGTCTTCTGTTGTAATCTTATGTTCCTTCATCTTCTCGCTTGATGATCATCTGGTATCTTCAGCTCAATAAGTGTCTTCTAACATGATCTCCCTCTCATTTTCCTCCATCATCATCCCATCATGATAAGATAAAGTACCTGTAGCTGAAAATGATTCATGAAAATACGACATAGGTGCGAAAACCCCTAATCTAATGTGTTTCATGAAATCACTCATTAGGGCTGGAACTGGTGACTGGTTGAGTGACTGACTTAGGGATTGCAAAGTTCTAGAGGCCAAGGTATGAGACTAAGGCTTGAGACCGCACAATGCAAAATTCGGGATGGCCAAGTTAAAAGGATTGCATAATTGAGGGGCTCAAGAGCTTAAGGTTGGGGCTTAAGGCTTGAGGTTGCCCAATGTTTAGTTCTGGAAGGACAAACTTAGGGAACTACACAGTTGAGTGACTTAGGAGGTCAAGCTTGAGGCTTGAGACTTAAAGTTTCCTAATGCGTAGTTCTAAGAGGCCAGGCTAGGTGAATGCACAATTGAGGGGCTCAAGAGCTTAATATTAAGGCTCGAGGCATGGATTTGCCCAATGCGTAGTTCTGGCAGGAGAATACGCTTGGAGATTGCGTAGTTGAGGGGTTAAAGGGCTCAAGATTGAGGCTTGAAATTTCCGTAAGTGTAGTTATGGAGGGAGAATAGTCTCATGGATCACATAGTTGCACATCTCAAGGTGTCACGCTGAGAGCTTGAGGCTTGACACTGCGGAGTGTGTAGTTGTGGATGACTGGGAGGCAAAAATTGCACAGTTCTTGAGCTCAAGGGTCAAGGTTGGCCACTGTGACTATGCAATGCACAGTTCCAAGAGGCAAGGTCAATGCTTGAGGGATGATATTGTGCAATGCATAGTTTAGGAAGGCTGAGTGAGGTCAAGTTGGCTTGGAGTTAAAATTTATGGATAAGGCTAAGTGTGGGATCAGTGAAGCTCAGGTGAATAGAGACAAAACTAGATCATGATCTTAGACTCAAAAAAACATCGACACAACATTTATCACTCACAAAAAAAGAACAACATGATGCCCTCAATGCGATGGTGATACAACATACCTCTCCAAGTGCGACACAAAAGGTACACTTTGCGACGAAAGTGATGACACTTGTGTGATAGTGCATACATATTTATGAATGAGTGTAAAACATGTATACATGACTAGAAGGACCCATCAACACTAGATTTACCCTTTGAAACAAGCTAAAACTCCACTTTACATGGTAAGCAACACTTCCCATGCTAAAAGACGACATTTTCTATATGAAAATAAAAGCGCAAACGACACTTGCGATATGAAAATGATAGTGAAATCGACACATGCCAGAGAAAAGGTAACATTAAAATGAAATTAGTTAAGGTTAAAGCAAGTGAAATATATAGTAAAAATATGAAAGCGACAACCACGAAAGCAAAGGCGTGCAAAAGAAACAATTTGAAAAACTCACTGAAATAGAGGTACAATCGCAGCCAAAAGTGAGAGATTATCAATGAAAGCACACACTAACTATCGATCTAAGTTGATCATCACACAAGCATTATCTTGATGGATTGTGTTATGCTTGTTCAAGCTTGCACAAAAGAATGCACTCATGGACTTGTTGTAGACTGAACAAGTGACTTTGACACTTATAATTCAAGCAGGGAGCTCAAAGACTTAACAAAGCATTAATCGACCAAGAAGTGGCTATGGAATGCCCGATCACAAGATCAACATTAGGCCCCAAAAATTCAAGTATAGGAAAAATTTTGGTGGATGTTTGTTGCAGTGACAACATGAATGTGGTAGGGGTTGATCTCATCTACTCAAAATTTGATGAGGAAGAGTATTCCCTTTGTCTGCTCTTTTTGCTTACTCTTCCTTTCAACACGTACATGTTTTTGAGTGTCTTGAATCTCGTAGTAATCACTCCCTTTAATACTTATTTCGAGATGATGCAACCTTTGGAGTTGAAAACCACTTCCTTACCTCTATCAACCATTTGGCTCACACTCAAGATATTATGCTTTAGGGCTTAAATGAGCCACACATCATCTGCATTGGTCCTCTTCTCACAAATATTGGTTTTACTACTTCCCAACACTCTTGTGGTTTCATTGCCTTAAAAAACAACATGCCCAGTCTTGGTCTTCTTCAGGAAGTGAAATTTCCTCCTATCTCCTGACATATGGTGTGAGCATCCACTATCGATATACCACATGTCATCCTCATCACGTGAACAAAGTGCAATGCCACATCTTCCTAGTTTCTCCTCTTTCTTCTTTGACGTGTTCCTTGGTTGGTTCCTTGATTGTGAATTCTCTTTTATCTGCTGCTTTTGAACAGATGGCCTTAAGCCTGATTTAGGCATCTTACAATCTTTGTCCATGTTCACAAAATTATGACACACATAACACTCTATATGACCAAGATATGTAGCCAAAGGATCTGATATTTTGTTGCTCATGCTGGATCTCCATCTCCTCATGCTAGATCTGCAATTAAGAGCCTTATGGTCAAACAAGTTACATGAAAAACAATAACCAACTTTAAATCTCCAACTTTCTCTAAGTCTGCATTATAGAGATTTTCAAGAATGATACGCCTTGCTTGAGAATTTTTCTTCACTACTTTAGATGAAGGAAAATTTTCATCCTATGCTTCACAAACCAAACTCCACAAGTTAGAACCAAAAGAGAATAATTTATACTTCACACTTTCTTCCCACACCTTGAAATTTGCAACAATAACGATAGCTATTCCTTGAGAATTCATTCTTAAAAAAATTGCAAATTTCTTCCAGCAAATCCCAAATATACTCTCTAGAGATCAAGCTACAAGCAAGAGCCCCACTCTTATACCAATTGTTGGAAACCTTGTGCACTACTGGGGGGGGTGACTTAGTAGTGCGACTTATTACCAATTATTACCATTTTAAACTTTAACTAAACCACACACACTAGTTAACAACAACCCATTAAACATCTTCAGGTCTATACATAAATCATAAGCAACAAGTAAACTATATTAGCAACATAACCATGAATAGAAACAAAAGAAAGCATTAACAAATCAGACACAAGTGTTTTTTGTGGAAACCCTTATGGGTGAAAAAACACCCTTGTTTTTGCTGCGCTGCTCTGAATCTTCTATTAAGAAAATGATGTCTTTTACATAGATTGCTGACTCCCATCATCTAGGATACTCTACCTCATATACAATTAGCTAACACCCATCAACTAGGAGACTCAATTCTACTTATCAAGTCAAAAGACTTTGTTCTCACATGGATCTATGAATAACGATCCGTTGAAATCCACCACAATCAACGATCCTTTCCCAACTCCTATTGGACTATCCAACGCCGATTGGATGGAGAAAAAATTCCTTTCACCAATGCTACAGATTCATTGCTCCACTCTCATGAAGTCCTACTCCTCTACTTTATGTGGACCTTGTTTCATATATTTTTAGACTATATCCAAGACGCTCTGTTGAAACCGATTAAGCTTTGAAATACAAACTCCAATAGAAAAGCTCCATCAATAAATCAAGCAAAACACCACAACAACATGCTTCTCTACATAAGAAAAATAATGGCTCAATACAACCATCAAATATGCAACAACTATATCATTCAAACATCATAAACTCTACTCCATATCCTCCAAACAATCTATGCTCTGGAAAATCTAATCTACACAATCTGATGTTCTGCTACAAAACTCTACTTCAGAAATCTAGAACATACTTCAGATCTGTGTCTTCACTGAAACTGGCAATGCACCTCTCATTTTTCCAACCTCTACCATTACCTCTTTATATGCACATGCATCAATACTTAATCCTCTATATTCTCATACGTTGTAGAAGCTCGACCTCCTCTGTCTGCACTCACATATGCTTTCCCTACACTAAAAAATATGACCTTAGAATGATGGATTTTATCCTCTATTTAACTTGATTTTTTCATCATCTCCACTACTCAAATAATCAAAGAGTTCACACATTAGCCACTTGTATGAGTTGTATATTAGGTCAACAAAATATTCTTAATCATACCATGGGCAATTACGATTGTTTCATCTTCTGGAAAGCCTTTGATTCACAAGGAATTTAGGAAAACGGAGCCTGAACAGGGTACCACTCCTTCTGCCTTTGGAAAGAGTGTTCATGACATGGGTAACACTAGTTTAATGAAGCCAACTCGAGTTAGCACACTCCCCATGCTCCGGTAACCTGCGTTACCCTTGTTTTCTCCCCAAATAGTTGTATGCATGTAACGTCTCCCAAGCCAGTATAATTAATACACCATCATATCGAGCTCATAAGAAGGCTCTAATTCATCATGTCAATGCCTCCAAACCCGTCTACTTGATCAACATGTTGGGGCCTCCAAACAAGTTGACATCATGCCAACAACTCACCTCTAACACCTGCACAAGCTACAACGTCTTTGCATAAACATGTAACACCCCTACAAACTCATAATTAAGCCAACACACTTATGCAACAATTCATGAATAGGAACACAAGCATGAAGACCTAATATTCCACACTCAACACATGAACCACAATCACAACATAATGTTGACATCAATCCCAACATAACCAACTCAATGCCAACACAACTAGTTGTAATCATACTACAAGGATGACATCAATGCATCATCTAGATCAACATAAGGTTGACATCAGTGCCAACACAAGCTAACTATCATCATGAGACAAATGCCAACATCAACTAGCTACAACCATGAACACCATAATGCTAACACAATGAGCTATGTCTCTGCTACCAATGCTAGTGGATCAAGTTCACCTGATACGAGGTATGGAACTATATCTCAATCTAGAAATGGATATGGGATGGAGAAAATAAATGATACCTTGACCAAACACTCTATAATAGATGATGTTGTGAATTACTTTACCATTTTAATATGGTGAAAATGTTTTGATTTTGCAGAGTGTGGAGAAAGTTTTTATTGTGCTCTCTCCACACTCCATAAGGAATCCAATTTATTTTATTATTACGAATTATTTCATAATTATAATTTCTCACCTATACAGTATATCCTCCTTCCTTATTATGCACATCCATTCTCCTGAACAACACTTCTTCCTCACATGCATTAAAAATACGCTTAATTTAATATTCGATAATAAGTATTTAATTCACAAATATAACATCACAAATGCACATAACATTCAAAAGTTGTGAATAACAAGATTGACTATTTCTACTTTAATACGGTTTTTAAACAATCAAAGAATTCAAACATAGTAATGTGGACAATTAATCGCCTACCTTTATTTTTTACCCAATATACACGTAAACCAAATTTTCCATGCCCCAAATTTTAGTGAGCCAAAACCACTCATTAATAATATGTACTATCATGGGAGACAAAGATGTGTGAAAGAAATTTGGGGAGGGGAAATTTATGTGGAGGACAGGAACATTACAGAAGAAAGTTTTTGATTCTTGCTCAGCACACACGTTCTCCGCACAAAACTTCTTCTTCACATGCATTACAAAGACACTTCATTTAATATTTCATAATAAGTATTTAATTCACAAATTCACATAGTATTCAGGAATCTTGAATACCAATATTCATTGTTTCTAGTTTTTAAACGATCAAAGCCATAAAACATAGTTTTGAAAACCACACATTGAATCATCGAATCATCGAATCATCCTAATATCAAATAAAATGAGCACACGTCAATCCACCCTTATGCGGAAATGTATCTGGAGATGAAAAACATTATGAATTAAAGTTTTTGTTCGTTGCTCCACAAACCCATTTTCCCGTACAACACTCCTTTCTCACAAACATTAAAAATAAACTTCATTGATTGATTAATATGCACTATCATGCAGGATGGAGGTGTGCAAAAGGAGGACCAAAATATTGCGAAAGAAATTTTTTGTTCCTTGCTATGCACACCCATTCTCCCGCACAACACTTCTTCTTCACACACATTAAAAATACACTTCATTTAATATTGCATACTAAGTATTTAATTCACAAATGCGAAATCACAAGTGCACATATTGTTCTGGAACCTTAAATGCCATGACTCAATATCAAATAAAAAATAGCCACTCCAAAGGTTGTCCCACCTCCTTCGAACCTGCTATATCCAGTTGGTCTGCATATATCAAACAAAATGAAGAATTTATTAAAGTTAAGATATTGCATCTTCTCACATATTCTCGTACAATTCCTATGAAGGTGCATAAGTGCTTCTCTACAAATACCCCCTCTCTCGCACAGATTAACGACTCCATGCACCTGTTCTCTTACACATCTAAATCTGTAAAAGTTTAAAATTGAAAAAAAATAAGTTTAAGATGAAAAAAGAGGGAAACACAAAAACACATTAGACTTCTTCAGGTTTATACATAAATAACAAGCAACAAGTAAACCATATCAGCAACATAACCATGAATAGAAACACAAGAAATCATTAACAAATGAGACACAAGTATTTTTGGTGGAAACCCCTTTGAGCGAAAAAACACCCTTGCTGTTGTTGCGGTGCTTTGAATCTTCTAATAAGAAAATAATGTCTTTTACATAGATTGCTGACTCCCATCAGCTAGGAGACTCAACCTCATATACAATCATCTAACATCCATAAACTAGGAGACTTGATTCTACTGATAAAATCGAAAGTGTTCTCACACAGATCTCAAAAAACCATCCGTTGAAACCCACCGCGGTCAATGATATTCTCCCAATTCCGATTGGACTGTCCAACTCCGGTTGGATGGATAAACTATTCCTTTCACCAATGCTACAAAATCATTTCTCCACTCTCATGAAGTCATTTCTCCTCTACTCTATGTGGACCTCATTTCATGTGTTTTCAAACTAGATCCAAAACACTCTGATGAACTCAATTAAGCTCTGCAATATGAACTCCAGTAGAAAAACTCCATCAATAAATCAAACAAAACATCACAACAACATGCTTCTTTTCATAAGAAAAATAATGGCTCAATACAACCATCAAATATGCAACAACTATCATCCAACATCATAAACTCTACTCCATATCCTCCAAACAATCTATGCATTACAAACTCTAATTTACACAATCTGATGTTCTACGATAGAACTCTGCTTTAGAAACCTAGAACATACTTCAGATCTGTGCCTTTACTGAAACTGGCAATGCACCTATCAAATTTCTAACCTCTACCATTACCTCTGTATATGTACATGCACCAATACTTTATCCTCTATATGCTCATATGTTGTAGAAGCTCAACCTCCTTTGTTTTCACTCACATATGCTTGCCCTACACTCAACAATCTAACCGCATAATGATGGATATGCTCCTATATTTAACTTTATTTTTCCATCATCTCCACTACTAAAATAATCAAAGAGTTCACACATTAACTACTTATATGAGTTGTATATTAGGTCAACAAAATATTCTTAATCGTACCATGGGAAATTACCATTGTTTCGTCTTTTGGAAAGCCTTTTATGCACATGGAATTAAGGAAAATGGAGTCTGAATAGGGTAACACTCCTTCTGCCTTTGGGAAGAGCGGCCATGATAGGGGTAACATTGGTTTAATGAAGCCAACTAGAGTTAGCACACTCCCCATGCTATGGTAACCTGCGTTACCCTTGTTTGACCCCCAAAACTAAGTCAAACCTGCTCCAAAACTTCCAAAATATTCCTCTGTATGCATGTAACCGTCTCCCAAGCCAGTGTAATTAATACAAAATCATATCAAGATCATATGAATGCTCTAATTCATCATGTAAATGCCTCCAACCTTGTCTACTTGATCAACATGTTGGGGCTTCCAAACAAGTTGACATCATGCCAACAACTCACCTTTGACATCTGCATAAGTTGCGACGTCTTTGCATAATCTTGTAACACGCCTACAACCTCATCATTAAGCCAACACACTTCTGCAACAATTCATGAATAGGAACATAACCATGAAGACCTAATATTCCATCCTCAACACATGGACCACAAACACAACATAAGGTTGACATCATTCCCAACATAACCAAATCAATGCCAACACAAATAATTGTAATCATACTACAAGGATGGCATCAATGCATGAGCTAGATCAACATAAGGTTGACATCAGTGCCAACACAACCTAGCTGTCATCATGAGACAAATGCCAACATCATCTAGCTACAACCATGAACACCATAATTCCAACACAATGAGCTATGTCTCTACTACCAATGCTAGCAGATCGAGTTCACCTGATACATGGTATGGAACTATTTCTCAATCTAGAAATGGATCTGTGACGAAGCAAAATGATACCTTGACCAAACGCTCTATAATAGAAGAGGTTGTGGATTACACTACCATTTTCATAAGGTGAAAATATTTTGATTTTGCGAAGTCTGGAGAATTTTTTTATTGTGCTTTCTCCACAATTCACAAGGAATCCGGTTTGCTTTGTTATTACGAAGTATTTCATAGTTATAATTTCTCACCTATATAGTGATCCTCCTTCCTTTTTAGGCACATCCATTCTTCCGCACAACACTTCTTCCTCAAACGCATTAAAAAGACACTTCATTTAATATTCGATAATAAGTATTTAGTTCACAAATATAAGATCACAAATGCACATATTATTCAAAAGTTGTGAATAACAAGATTGATTATTTCTACTTTGATACAGTTTTTAAACGATCAAAGCCTTCAAACATAGTAATGTGGAAAATTAATTGCCCACCCTTATTTTTTACCCAATATACAAGTAAACCAAAATTTCCATGCCCCAAATTTTAATAAGCCAAAACTGCTCATTAATTAATTAATATGTACTCTCGTGGGGGACGAAGATGCGTGAAAGAAATTTACGGAGGGGAAATTTATGTGGAGGATAAGAACATTACGAAAGAAAGTTTTTGATTCTTTCTCTACACACCCGTTCTCCTGCACAACACTTCTTCTTCACATGCATTACAAAGACACTTCATTTAATATTGCATAATAAGTATTTAATCCACAAATCCACATAGTATTCAGGGACTTTGAATACCAATATTTTTTGTTTCTAGTTTTTAAACAATCAAAGCCATTAAACATAGTTTTGAAAACCACACATTGAATCATCGAATCATCTTGATATCAAATAAAATGAGCACATGTCAATCCACCCTTAAGTGGAAATGTATCTGGAGATGCAAAACATTACGAATAAAAGTTTTTGTTCCTTGCTTCGCACACCCGTTTTCACGTACAACACTCCTTTCTCACAAACATTAAAAAAAAACTTCATTTATTGATTAATATGTACTATCATGTAGGAGGGAAGAGTGCAAAAGGAGAAACAAAATATTGCGAAAGAAAGTTTTTGTTCCCTGCTTTGCACCTATTCTTCTACACAACACTTCTTGTTCACACACAATAAAAATACATTTCATTTAATATTGCATAATAAGTATTTAATTCACAAATCTGAAATCACAAGTGCACATATTATTCGGGAACCTTGAATACCAAGATTCAATATCAAATAAAACACAACCACTCCAAAGGTTGTCTCACCTCTTTCGAACTTGTTATATCCAGTTGCTCTACATATATCAAACAAAATGAAGAATTGATTAAAGTTAAGATATTACATCTTCTCACATATTCTCACACAATCCCTATGAAGGTGTAGAGGTGCTTCTCTGCACACACCCCCTCTCTCGGATAGATTCACGACTCCATGCACCTATTCTCTTTCACAGCTAAATCTGTAAAAGTTTAAAATTGGAAAAAAAAAGTTTAAAATGAAATAAGAGGGAAATGTACTAACAGTCCCTGTGATAGTGTTCGTGTCAGAGCACTCACAGATGAAACACACTCTCCCATCTGAATTACATAAATTACCCACTCAGAGCATTGTGTCAATGCCAATGCTAGAGCACTCACCGATGAAATGGCCACTCACAAAATTAGCCTTTTTTATTTATTTTAAAATGATTTTTCAGACACAAAAGATACCCAAAAGTAAATCCTTCACCAAGGGAATTTATGTCACATCAATGCTTGCTCATCCAATGAAAATTACAAATAAATATTCCAGAATTAGATTTTTTTTTTTTTTTTTTTTTTTTTTTTTTTTTTTTTTTTTTTTTTTTTTTTTTTTTTTTTTTTTTTTTTTTTTTTTTTTTTTTTTTTTTTTTTACGAAAATTCAACATTTTCCCGAAACTTTGGTTAAAATTGCAAAATCTTGGCAAAATAATTGAGATTCAATGGACTTTGATCGCGAGGTGAGTGTTATAGTCCCCAACGAGGCAAGGATTAATTAAAGAGCATATATTTACCATAAGAAATGGTTGACATAGTAGTACTATTAGGGTTATAAACTTTGGGAGGGGCGTTAGTAGTGTTATGAGCATTATTTCTATTCTTTAGAGATTCTAGAACAATTTTCGTTATTTGATTATTTGATTTTCTTTATTTGAATTATTTTTCCAAATTTCTTGTTACTTTCAATTTGTTTTACGTTCATTTACTATTCATTTATTGTTATTTTGAATTTTATTATTTTATTCGATGTTTTGGTTATTTCCTCTTTAAACAACCTTTGATTTTTATTTTTATTTTTTTTTATTTTTATTTATTGATTATTATTATTATTGATTATTATTATATATATATATATATATTTTTTTTTTTTATTTTTTTTTTTTTTTTCATTTTTTTTTTTTTTCCATTAAAATGTGTGAGTAGATTTAGATACGTTTAGCCTAATGTCAAAGGTAAGAATTTAACAAATGTATGTCTATGAATCCATCCTAGCTAATTAGCTTCATAAAATAATAAAAGCCATAATTTCTTCCATCATATTTCTATTGTGACACTCTTTCCCATGCAATATTTTCTCCTAAAGCAACATGACAACATGACCATAATAGTGAATTAGGTTTTTCACCATTAAAGTAATGTTTGTTGAGTGTCTCACAAATGAAAAAGATGTTTAACCAATCTTAGACCATTATAATAGGCTTAAAACTCTAAAAGGTACAATGATAAACAATTTTTCACAATAAAAAGGCTAAATAAAATTGCAAAAAGCCATGACCACTTGTTATAAAGAGGATACCTCCTATAGGTTGTTAGGAACAAATATTTATATATACCTCCTACCATATTTTGAAACCCTTACTTGGAAAGCCTTGAGTTGATATAGAGAAAATTCAAGATCTTTGCAAACAAAAAATATCTTATTTCTTGACAATTGTCAGTGGGTATCAGTTTCTTATGCTAGACAATTGTCGATGCATTTTCTTAATGGGTTTTATACAAATGAAAAGGAAAAGTCATTGTTTAGGGCTTAGGGTTTATAAGTGACACTTCTCATGCCAAAAAATACATTTTCTATATGAAAAGAAAAGTGCACACTACACTTGCGATATGTAAATGACAGTTAAAGAAACACATGTAACATGAAAATGAAACTAATTAAGGTGAAAACAAGTGAAAGAGACAATCAAAAACATGAAAGCAGCACTCATGAAAGCAAAGGCGCGCAAAAGCGACAATTTGAAAAGCTCACCGAAATAAAGGTACAATCATAGCCAAAATTGAGAGATTGTCAATGAAAGCGCGCACTAGCTGTCGATATAGGTTGATTATCGCACATACACTGCCTTGATGGACTGCGTGATGCTTGCTCAAGCTTTTATAAAAGAATGTGCTCATGGACTTGTTGCAGACTGAGCATGAGTGAGTAGGTGAATTTGACACTTACAATTCAAGTAAGGAGCTCAGAGACTTAATAAAGCATTAACTGACCAAGAAGTGACTATGGAATGACTGATCACAAGATCCACAGTAGACTCCAAAATTTTGGAAGGTGTTTTTCGTAGCGACAATAGGACTGAAGTAAGGGTTGTTCTCTTCT
The DNA here is from genome assembly GCA_000404065.3 of Pinus taeda. NCBI lineage: Eukaryota > Viridiplantae > Streptophyta > Pinopsida > Pinales > Pinaceae > Pinus > Pinus taeda. The sequence continues at coordinate 336,270 of APFE030338518.1, forward strand.
ACTCAAAATTTGATGAGGAAGAGTACTCCCTTGGTCTCCTATTTCTACTTACTTTTCCCTTCAACACATACACATTTTCTAGTGTCTTGAATCCCTTAGCAATCACTCTCTTTGATCCTTATTACCGAATGATGCAACCTTTGGAATTGAAAACCACTCCCTGACCTCTATCAACCATTTGGCTCACACTCAAGATATTATGCTTTAGGATTTCAATGAGATATACATCATTTGCATTGGTCCTCTTCTCACCAAGATTGGCTTTACCGTTTCCCAACACTTTTGCAGTTTCGTTGCCTTCAAAAACAACATGCCTAGTCTTGGTCTTCTTCAGGAAGTGAAATTTACTCCTATCTCCTCAATATGGTATGAGAATCTACTATCAATATACCACATGTCATCCTCATCACACAAACAAAGTCCAATGCCACATCTTCCTAGTTGCTCCTCTTTCTTCTTCGACATGTTCCTTGGTTGGTTCCTTAATTGTGCATTCTCTTTTATTTGTTGGTTTTTAATAGATGGCCTTAAGGATTTAGGAATTTTACAATCTTTGGCCTTGTTCCCAAAATTATGACACACATAACACTCTATATAACCAAAATATTTAGTTAAAGGATCTAATCTTTTGTTGCTCATGTTGGATCTCCATCTCCTCATGCTATATCTTCAATCAATGGCCTTATGGCCAAACAATCTACAAGAAAAACAATAACCATTAAATGAACTTGTATACTTGAAAGGGGGTCCTCTTCTTGGCTGATCAAACTGCTGCATAGATGAATGCATTTCTCCTACAAGAAACTGCCACATGTCCAAACTTGTAGCAGTTAAATCACTCAATATCATCCATCAAGAGGGAAAAGGAGTTTTGACTCCTCATTTGAAAACTACCACCATCAATCCTAGGAGAAAATGGTCTCCTTGGTTCTCTTCTTTGTTGTTGTTGGTTGTTCGAATTTCTGTCTCCTTTCTTGTTGCTATTGCTGGTCATATTCTTTGTTGCAGGGTTCTTTGTTTGTACTTTGTTATTATTTCCTGAAACAAACTTGTCTCTCCCTTTTGAAAACTAGGGCCAATTTTTTTCACTATTATGGTGATCTTCACTTGCTCCAACTGGTGGTTTTTTTCTTCAAGTTGCTTCCTTAGTTTTTCAATTACACCTTCAAGTGCTTCAACATAGTCCTTCCTATCCTTTTGCTTGTTGCAATTGAATTCTTTGATCCTTTTCGATTCTTCCAGTTGGGTTCTCAAGGTAGTGATTTCCTCCTCGAGATTTTTCTCCTTTTCCTCACAAATCTACAATTTCTTCTCATGCTCCTTACATGCATCTGTTAGTATACCAATTTCACTTGAAAATTATTCAATAACAACCATGGCAGATTCACATTTAGGTTTAAAAAGCATGGAATTATGACCATCATCTATTTCACGAACCAAATCTGAATTATTATCACCAATGCTACCAAAAATATATCTCAAAAGTAAATCAATGTGGCTTATACCTTCAAATATGTTCTTCTCTTGTACAACTAGTTCAACTGAAGCTTTGCTCTCCTTGGGTCTCTTCTTCTTCTTCTTGTTATTGCCGCTCTTCTCAAACTCTTCATCATTGCTATTGCATCTTGCTCCAAATAAAATATGAAATCTATCCAAAACCTCCTTGGAAAATTTTAAATCTCCAACTTTCTCTAAGTTTGCGTTATGGAGATTTTCAAGAATGATACACCTTGCTTGAGAATTATGCTTCATTAATTTAGATGAAGGCGAATTGTCATCATATCCTTCACAAACCAAGCTCCACAAGTTAGAACCAAAAGAAAATAATTTATACTTCATACTTTCTTGCCATACCTTGAAATTTGCAACAGTAAGGATAGGTATTCCTTGAGAATTCATTATGAAAAAAATTGCAAATTTCTTCCAGCAAATCCCAGATCTACTCTCCAGCGATTAAGCTGCAAGTGACAACCCTGCTTTGGTACCAATTATTGAACACCTTGTGCACTACTGAGACGGGTTGGGGTGACTCAGTAATGTGATATATTACCAATTTAAACTTTAACTGAACCACACACACTGGTTAACAACAATTCATTAAACATCTGCAAGTCTATACATAAATCATAAGCAACAAGTAAACCATATGAGCAACATAACCATGAATAGAAACAAAAGAAAGCATTAACACATGAGACACAAGTATTTTTGGTGGAAACCATTGCAGGCGAAAAACCACCCTTGTTGTTGCTGTGCTGCTTTGAATCTTCTATTATGCAAATGATGTTTTTTACATAGATTGTTGACTCCCATCAGCTAGGAGACTCTACCTCATATACAATCAGCTAACACCCATCAAAGAGGAGACTCGATTCTACTGATAAAATCAAAATGTTATGTTCTCACATAGATCTACGAACAACCATCCTTTGAAATCCACCATGATCAATGATCCTCTCCCAATTTCGATTGGACTGTCCAACTCTGATTGGATGGAGAAACTATTCCTTTGTCCAATGATACAAAATAAATTATCCACTCTCATGAAATCATTGCTCCTCTACTTTATGTGGACCTCGTTTTATTTGTTTTCAGACTAGATCCAAAAAGCTTGCTGAACTCGATTAAGCTCTGCATGACGAACTCTAGTAGCAAAACTCCATCGATAAATAAAAAAAAACACCACAACAACATGCTTCTCTGCATAAGAAAAATAGTGGCTCAATTCAATCATTAAATATGCAACAACTATATCATCCAACATAATAAACTCTACTCCATATCCTCCAAACATTCTATGCTCTACAAACTCTAATCTACACAATCTAATGTTCTGTTACAGAACTCTGCTTCAGAAATTTAGAACGCAGTTCAAATTTGTGTCTTCATTGAAACTGGTCTCTCTATGCACCTCTCAGTTTTCTAACCTCTACCATTACCTTTGTATATGAACATGCATCAATAACTCATCCTCTACATGCTTATACATTGTAGAAGCTCGACCTCCTTTGTTTGCACTCACATCTACTTGCCCTACACTCAACAATCTAACCTCAGAATGATGGATTTGCTCCTCTATTTAACTTGATTTTTCCATCATCCCCACTACTCAAATTATCAAAGAATTCAAACATTAACCACTTATCTAAGCTGTATATTGGGTTAACAAAATATTCTCAGTCATACCATGGGAAATTATCATTGTTTCATCTTCTGGAAAACCTTTGATGTGCAAGGAATTCGAGAAAATGGAGTCTAGATAGGGTAACACTCCTTTTTCCTTTAGGAAGAGTGTGTATGACAGGGGTAACGTTGGTCTAATGAAGCCAACTAGATTTAACATGCTCCCCATGCTATGGTAACCTGCATTACCCTTGTTTGACCCCCAAAACTGAGTCAAACTTGCTCCAAAACTTCTAGAATCTTCCTCTGTATGCATGTAACCATATCCCAAGCCAGTAGAATGGAAACTCCATCATATCAAGCTCATATGAAGGCTCTAATTCATTATTTCAATGCCTCCAACCCTGTCTACTTGATCTACATGTGAGGGCCTCCAAACAAGTTGACATCATGCCAACAACTCACCTCTGACACTTGCACAAGCTGCAACATCTCAGCACAAACTTGTAGCACCCCTACAACCTTAACATCAAGCCAACACAATTCTACAACATAATGTTGACATCCTCAACACATGGACCACAAACACAACATAAGGTTGACATTAATGCCAACATAACCAACTCAATGCCAACACAACTAGTTGCAATCATACTACAAGGATGACTTCAATGCATCAACTAGACCAACATAGGGCGGCAATCAATGCCAACACAAGCTCGTTGTCATCATGAGACAAATGCCATCATCAACTAGCTACAACCATGAACACCATAATGTCAACACAACGAGCTACGTATTTGCTACCAATGCTAACGGATCGAGTTCACCTAGTACGGGGTATGGAACTATATCTCAATCTATAAATGGATCTGGGATGGAGCAAAGAAATGATACCTTGACTAAACACTCTATAATAGACGAGGTTGTGAATTAAACTACCATTTTCATATGGTGAAAATGTTTGATTTTGTGAAGTGTGGAGAAAGTTTTTTATTGTGCTTTCTCCACACTCTATAAGAAATCCAATTTGCTTTGTTATTACAAAGTATTCCATTGTTATAATTTCTCACCTATACAATAAATACTCCTTCCTTGCTCTGCATATCCGTTCTCCCGCACAACATTGCTTCCTCACACGCATTAAAATGATACTTCATTTAATATTCGATAATAAGTATTTAATTCACAGATGTAAGATCACAAATGCACATAGTATTCAAAATTTGTGAATAACAAGATTGACTATTTCTACTTTGATACAATTGTTAAACGATCAAAGGCTTCAAACATAATAATGTGGACATTTAATTACGTACGCTTATTTTGCAAACAATATACACATAAATCAAACTTTCCATGCCCCAAATTTTAATAAGGCAAAACCGTTAATTAATTAATATGTACTATCATGGGGGACAAAGATGTGCAAAAGAAATTTATAGAGGGGAAATTTATGTGGAGGACATGAACATTGTGGAAGAAAGTTTTTGATCCTCGCTCCGCACACTCGTTCTCCCGCACAACAATTTTTCTTCACACACATTACAAAGACACTTCATTTAATATTGCATAATAAGTATTTAATTCACAAATGTGAAATCACAAATACACATAGTATTCAGGAACCTTAAATACCAAGATTCATTGTTTCTAGTTTTTAAACTATCAAACCCATTAAACATAGTTTTAAAACCCACACATCAAATCATCAAATCATCTTGATATCAAATAAAATGAGCTCATATCAATCCAACCTTAAGCGGAAATATATCTAAAGATACAAAATATTACGAATTAAAGTTTTTGTTCCTTGCTTAACACACCCATTTTCTCACATAGAAGCTGAGAAGAAATTGGTTATCCACATATAAATACACAACATATATTTGTAAACATGTCAAGACTTACATGTGCGTGGTGCTATAATAATTTTTCTTTAAAATTGCTCGATTTGAAAATAAGATTCAATATTTCAACACCAAGCATTGAATTCGTTATCAATTATTATAAATTTCCCAACCATGGTTTTTTTCCAATTTAAATGAATGTATGTAATGTCAATATGGCCTTATCTTCATAAAATAATAAAAGCCTTTATTTCTTTCACCATATTTCTATCATGACACTCTTGCCCATATAATATTTACTCCTAAAGCAAAGGTTTTATGTCCTAGAACACGTGGTGTTTTCACCATTAAAATAATGTTTGTTGAGTGTCTCACAAATGAAAAAGATGTTTAACAAATCTTAGGCCATTAGAATAGACTCAAAGCTCTAAAAGGTACAAGGGATTACCCATATATACAATTTTTCACAATAAAAGGATTAAATAAAATTGCAAAGAGACATGACCACCTAAAGAGAATATCTACTCTAGGTTGTTAGGAATAAATATTTGTATATACCTCCTACCATATTTTTGAACCCTTGGAAAACCTTGAGTTGATATAAAGAAAATTCAAGGTCTTTCCAGAGGAAAAATATCTTATTTCTTGACAACTGTTGGTGGGTATCAATTTCTTGACAAGTGTTGGTGATATCAATTTCTTAGAGTGAAGAGCCATCACTTTTATCCTCGTGTTAGAGGGAAGCTAAGAAATAAGTTTTAATCCTCTTGTTCCTTCTGCAATTTCTTCAAAGGCGAGCTTCTCCGATCATGCTGCCCAGCTTTGTGAACAATACTTCCGCTTTTGTTGCGAAATCTATTTTTGGTAGCTCAGTTGTACTCAAATAATAAGTTTAAAAAATAGTTCTATATGTTTATTCTCCAATCAAAATGTTATTATTTATATTTTTACATGGCTGAAATTTTTTCATTTTAATTTAATTTGGAAATCTATTTTTGGTAGCTCGGTTGTACTTAAATAATAAGTTTAAAAAATAGTTTTATATGTTTATTCTCCAATCAAAATGTTATTATTTATATTTTTATATGGCTGAAATTTTTTCATTTTAATTTAATTTGAATAAGGATGTGTTGATTTTTTTATTTTATTTTTTAGTTAAGGGTCTAGATTGATTCTCAAAAGAATATGCTTAACATATACTGTCAGGCCAGGGTAACTCCAGAATGAATGAGCGAGAGAAAACTGATTGATATTATTCATTAGCTAACATACATTTATATACATAAATATGGCGGATCAGTTCATCTTCTGGATGACTGTCCAGTTCACCCATCCGTTTCGGATTAGGTGTCAACATTCCCCCCCTTAATCTGAAGGGATGTTGTTGAGTCCAAGCATCGTTCTGAATCTTTCAAGCTTTTCTCTTCCAAGCGCTTTGGTGAAGATGTCTGCAACTTGCTCATTTGTGGAACAATGGCGGAGATGGATTGTTTTGGCCTCAACATGATGTCGGATCAAATGATATTTAGTATTGATATGGTTTGTACGATCATGAAACTTTGGATTCTTGGCCAACTTTATTGCAGAGGTGTTGTCAATCATGAGTGGAGTTGATTGTACTTGTTT
>APFE030338521.1:0-84034 GCA_000404065.3 Pinus taeda
ATGTCGCTGCTTGTACTTGGCATTTGATTTCTCAAGAATGTCATGAACCTGCCGGCGAATATGTTGGATGCGCTCAATGAAGCTGGTGGCCTTATCTGTTTCGAACTGGACATGAGCTGAATTCATGTGAGTAGCTGCAAGTGGCATGGCCACATCAATGGGGCATAGTGGCTGGAATCCCAACCCCACCTGAAAAGGGCTATGTCCAGTGGAGCTGTGAAGAGCTCGGTTGTAGCTGTGCTGAACATAGGGGAGGCTCTCGTCCCATGTGCGTGGATGCTTTGAGTTATACATGCGCAGAATGTGCACAATCATCCTATTGACAACCTCTGTCTGGCCATCAGTTTGAGGATGGAAGGCTGTGGACTTCGTGAGTTTGGTGTCCAGCATTGACCAGAGACTGGACCAAAATGTACTGAGAAACCGACTGTCCCGGTCTGAGATGATAGACTGTGGGATCCCAAAGTGCACCCACACTCGTTCGAAGAAGAGTTTAGCAGTGGCTTCTGCTGTGATATTCTTCTTGCAGGCCATCATAATGGCCATCTTTGAAAACCTGTCGACGACCACAAAAACACAGTCATTTCCATGCTTAGTGGAAGGAAGGCCTGACATGTAATCCATGGAGATGGATTCCCAAGGTCGACTAGGGGTAGGCAACGGGGTATAGAGGCCTTGCTTCTTAATGGTCGGTTTGGCAATGGCACAGGAAGTACATGATCGGATGTACTTCCCAACATCCTGTCGAAGATTCGGCCAATAGAAATAATTTTGCAGTACTGCCACTGTTTTCTCGACCCCGAAATGCCCAGCAGCCCGACTGTAGTGTGCTTCCCAAATCATCTTGGCACGCTCGCTTGAAGGAACGCAGAGGTGACCGAGGTGGCATAATAGGGCATCCTGGAGGTGAAAATCTACAACCTGCCGACCCTCCAAGAGTGTCTGGTATGTGTGGCCGAATTCTGGGTCGCTTTTGTAGAGAAGTGGCCAATCAGAAGTCTCATGCCCGCAAGAGTTGAGCACGGTGTTAGCGCCATGATCGATGGCCGACTGAGGCAATCTGCAACATTATTGGTGCTGCCCTTTTTATACTTGATATTCAAGTGAAACTGTTGCAGGTATGTAGACCACTTCTGATGGCGATCATTCTGCAATTTTCCCTGGGTCTGTATGAACTGTAGAGTTCGGTGGTCTGTGTGGATGACCGTTTCCTTCCCCAAAATGTAATGCTTCCATTGTCGGCAGGCCTGTACAATGGAATACATCTCTTTATCATAAGTGGGGTACTTCCGGACTGTGTCCGAAAGTGTTTCACTGTGATATGCCACTGGATGTCCATGTTGAGTAAGGACTGCCCCAATAGCATAGTCAGAGGCATCTGTCTCGACCTCAAATGGTTGTTGTAAATCTGGTAACTCGAGCACTGGTGCCGTGCAGAGGCGATCCTTCAACTCCCTGAATGCCTTCTGTTGAGATTCAGACCAAAAGAATTTTGCTTTCGCCCCGCCCTTGGTGACTTGACTCAAAGGCCACGAAATATGAGAAAACCCCAACACAAACCTGCGGTAGAAGTTGGCAAGACCTAGAAAGCTGCGGAGCTCTGTTAGAGTGGTTGGAGAGGGCCAATCCCGAATGACTTGGACCTTGGCTGGATCGACATGCACCCCCTATTCATTAATGATGTATCCCAGATACTGAACCTCGGCCATGCCAAAAGTGCATTTCTCCAAATTGGCACATAGCTTGTGTTGCCGCAGTGTTTGGAGAACCTGTCGGATGTGGTGAAGGTGCTCTTCCCAACTCTGGCTAAAGATCAGAATGTCATCCAAGTATACTACTACAAAGGAGTTGGTGAATGGCCGCAAGATGTCATCCATTAGCCTCATAAAGGTTGCAGGAGCATTCATATCCGAAAGGCATAACCAACCATTCGAAAAGGCCCTCCTTGGCTTTGAAGGCAGTCTTCCACACATCAGAGGGTTCGATTGGTGCCTGGTGATATCGTGACTTCAGATCGATCTTGCTTAAATATTTTGCCCCCTTTAGTTGGTCCTGGAGGTCATCAATCCGTGGGATCGGGTACCTATTATGGACAGTGATCTTGTTCAGTACCCGATAGTCAATACAGAGTCTCCAAGTCCCATCCTTCTTCTATACCACCACAATTGGGCTCCCGCAAGGTGATGAACTTGGATGAATGTGGCCTTTCTGCAGCAGCTCCTGAATCTGCCTCTTGATTTCATTATTCTCCAAAATGGAGCGCTGATAAATTGGTCCATTGGGTAGCGACACACCTGGGGTCAGATCAATGGAGTGCTTGACCTGACAGTGCAGAGGAACCCCTACGGGGGGGGTGAAGATGTCCTCGTACTCCTCCATGACCTTGTCCATCTGTGGTTGTCGTGCAGAGGGGCCCTATCTGGAGGTTGTGGCCATCGTCTTCTTCTTTCCTTGAGGGCGTATCATCAGGAAAACAAATTTTCCATTTTTGGAAATGAGCTTACTACATTGTTTTGCAGTAATCAAAGAGATGGCAATAGGTGGTGCTACCTCTGGTATCCTGTACAACTGATTTCCCAATGTAATAATAACAGCATGAGGCCTTGATTCATACACAACACGTCGCTTCCACAAGTATGGTTGTCCTAATAATACATCACAAACTTCAACGGGAGCAATGTCACACAATACCTCATCCGTGAAGGGCTTGATGTTGTATGGAAGGCGACACTGTTGGATCACGCGAAGATCCCGTCCTTGGTGAAGCCACCCGATGGTGTACGGTTGTGGATGTGTTGTGGCCAGTAAGCCCAACCACTTCACGACCTCTGCTAAAATGAGGTTCTTTTGGCTCCCACTATTGACAATGAACTATAGCGGGGAGCCCTTTACCCACATCTGGGAGTGGAAGAGATGCTCCTCCTCCTCTGGATCTTCGGGTTCATTTTTCTGGATCTTGTCGGTAGCAACAGTGGTGTTGGAATCCGTATCAATGATCTGCTTCCCTTTGTCATTCCCCTTGTCGGGTTTTGACTCAGAGTCGGAACATGCATCTGATTTTGAAACCTTTAGCTCAGCCACCAGTGACTGCTTGGCTCGACACTCACTTGTGTTGTGGGTGGAGCTCTTATGGAACTCACACCATTTTCCCGTGTTCTTTTTCGGCTTCGCGACGCTGTTCTTTTCTTGCAGCTTTGGTGGGTTTTTTTGGGCTACCTTGCCTTGGCTCTATCCTTTGTTTTGTGGTTTAGGGGCACCTTTCCCTTGCTTTGGATTCGCAGATCCAAAGTCTCGCTTCTTTTGTTTAAACTTCTGCTCCACCTTGACGACATATCGGTATGCTGTGCCGAGCAAGGAGATGTTCAGGAATTCTATTTCTTCTTGGATGTACTTGTGTAGGTAGCCACGATATTTGAGTATCAAATGCTGCTTCGTTTCCTTGATACCCAACTTTGTGCGAAGGGTATGGAAAAGATTGGTGAACTCTGGCACATATTGGTCCCTTCCCTGCCGTAGCGTGGTCCACTTTATGTATTCATCCTCATAGCTTCCGACAGGGTAGTACTACTCCTTGATGGCATCAAAAAATGAATTCAAGGTGGGTGCGGCTGAAAATAGTGAGCCGATACTTTCATCCTTCTGCTCGCAGTAGGTTTCCCACCAGTCCTTGACATGGGAGGCTGCTTTGAGAAGAGCGAAAACAATCTTTTCCCGACTTGAAAATTCATGAACAAAAAAATAACCCTCTAACAGATTTAACCATTTATCTATGGCATCTGTGTATATCTGACCCTCAAATATGGGGATTTCAAAATTAACTTGTACCTTAAAGGGCGTGGCTTTTCCAGAGTAGCTGCTGGAAGCCGATGCGTCACTTCTGGGTAGTCGCTGAAGGATCTGGGAAAAGCTGTCCATCATCGCGTTCCGTTGTCGCTCGAGGGCTTCCTCGAGCAATATTTTGATAGGATCTCCTGGCCCCTCATCTTTCTTCTCATCCTCCATGGGAGGTCGTCGGGATTTGTGAGGCCGGTTTTGCAAAGGTTCGACCAGTTCAAGCCCTAACTCCTTATATCCTGATCTCGTTGGGGACATGCAAAGAAAAACAGAGAAAATGCAAACCGCTCTGATACCACTGATCCGGATTTAAACAGGAATGCAACAACATACAGAGATAACCATATACACAAAGATCTAGTGGAAATAATACTTCATTTCATTAATGGAAACCACTGAAATATGCTTACAAACATAGGTGAAAATAAACTAGCTAGGGCGATGGTAGCTTATCTCTGAGACGAGATGTGGTGGCTACATGCCTTTGAACTATGTTATAATGAGGCTCAAAGGCCTATTTATTGTTGAGAAACAATGGAAAACCCTTAGCATTCCAAAACCTAACCGTAGAAGATGAAACGCCAAACTGTGGGCCCCATTTGGGTAAATTGGTACATCAACTTCCGGGGGTCGTAACTTTGGCATACGACCTCCGTTTGACGTGTACAATAGCTCGTTAGAAATATATCCGAGCACTGCTACTTTAGGAAGGGAAACATCAGTCCATGGACCCATGTTGCCCCCAGATTTCCCAAAAGACGTTGTTTAGTGCCTCAAAACGGCTCCAGAAGTTCAGGACCTGAAAAACTGCTAAAAATAGTAAACTATGCTACATTTTAGGAAACTGAAGAGCTGAAAGAAATAATGGTGGGGGTCCAAGTGGATTTGGAAGGTGGCCACCAATATCCACCTGGATCAGTGAGCTAGAAAAGTTAGCTTTTTGGAAATGAAGAGTTTCATACCTCCCGATATGGACAACCATTACTAGTAGCTTAGCAGATAGAGAGGCAGCTAGTATCGTTGGATTATGATGAAACTATGAAATCCATCTAATCAATGCATTAATGAAACCTCTATTTTTATTCTACTTATGCTCAGGGATGGAATTTGACGGGTGATTTTCCCGTCACGGGGTGATTTTCCCATCAAACACAGTCAATTTTTTTCTCATAACCGTCAACATGAATATGTACTTTCATTGTATAACATAGGTAGAATGAAAGTTTGGTCTAATAGGGTAAATTTCCTTAGTTCTTGATTTAACCAATTAGAACCCTTATTTAATAAGGCCCATATTCATAATAACCCCCCATTAGTTTTATATCCTATGTTATTGATGCTTCAATAACCTTGTTAATGATTCACACTCGAACAATTTTCTGGGTTACTTTTCTTAGATAAATTTTATAATCAAGACCCATTGAAGAAACTCTACTGAGGTGAATAAGTCCATAGCCCTCAGTGTTTGAACCTATGCACTCTGATACCATTTCTAATGAAGCTCCCGAGCCTACCCTGAAAGGTAGCCCCTAAGCTCCACAAATTAAAAATTTCCTTTGTTTGCAGTTAAGGTTCCATAGTCCATAATCCTAATCTTACTATTGGATCACGTCTAGTAAGGAACCATATACCATAGACACAATATTAGATATCTTTTTATATTAATCTTTAACTAGAACTTCAAAGAAGAAGGAATCGTAACATGAAATCATCAAACCTCTTTTGACATGCCTGGTATACATATCCTAACCCATGGGATATATAGTTATAGAAATTATTCCCTAATTGTTCTGCATGTACCTATATCTCATACCAATAGCTGTCTCAACCTCTAATATATATGGCTACATAGAAGTATTAATGAAACATTAACATAAGTGCACCACAATTATCATCGACCCAGTCCTATGGAAGATACTGACATATATCTTTCTAAAACAAGACCACAATAGATGTCATTCATTCCATAATGCAAATGCATATCATAGATAATTGTAACCTTATACTAGATAAAATCAATTTCTAGAACCAAATTATATATCTCATGCATCATATTAACACATTAGCCAAAGTGGGGTAACATATCCATTACCGCATCAATTTCACATAATATATTCCTTTACTAATTTTAACTTCGACTACCTCAATAGGCCATAATTTCCACATGCATCCATAACGTTATCTTGTAAAAGGAATTAACACAAATAATCTATAACAGTCACATGAAATTCCTCTAATGATTTTCATGGTGAGGAAAATCATGCAATTTCTCTCATAAGCTAGCCAAATTTTACAATAGAGAGGTGAGAACCAACATACCGATCATCACCGCAATTGAATCCAACAGTAAAGAGAGGAAGAACATCACTTGGAGAGAGGAGCTCCACCACCCAACCATGAATCACCTTTGGTTCCCCCTGAGCCAAGGTCCTTTCCATGGATCAATTGTGTAACACCACTCCCTTGTGTGTTAGACTATTTTTAACCTAACCTAAGAGAAGCTATGGGTTATATGTAACATGAAAAAAAAAAAAAATGTTATTAAATTAATTAAATAATAAATCACTTGGAAAAGCGAAACACCAAGAAATAAGATTTTTTCCAAATCCCATTGAGGAATGGGATGCAGATAAATCTTTCATGATAAAGTGTCTAGATATGATTCTAGATAAGCTTGGAGGGATTGGAGATAAATATCCATGAAGAAAAAATAATAAAAGCTTTATAGGTGATAAAGGTAAGATTTTATGAGGAAAGTCCATAAAAGAGGGTATTGAATACCCATTACATAGATCAATTGTAGGCAGTTGATCCATGGCAAGAACCTTGGCTTGAGGGGAATCAAAGGTGATTCATGGTTTGCTGGTGGTGCTCCCTCTCTAAGTGATGTTACTCTTTCCTAGTTGGATAATATCGAATGATATGTATTGTATGTGGTTTCTTACTTTTATGTTTACTTCCTACTTTCTCATTACTAAATCATGTGATGGAATCATAGTAAGTAGTTGCTAATACTTGTGTCAAAGAGCTAGATTACTCATGATCGATTATGCATGTGCTTACTATATATATGAGTAAAGTTAGTTTGTGTAGGATGTATTTGAGATGATTATATGGATGCTTGTGATTTTAGTTACAAGACACATGTAGTTTTTATGTTGTAGTGGTGTGAACTTATCTCTTGACAAAATGGAGACTAGTTGTACTTAACCACCAGGAAATTTGGTTAACTATGGTTAAGGCTCAATAGTAGTGACTATTACGCAGATTTAAATATAGGTAACCTTATAGGAAATGGTGGCAGTAGGATTTCTGGATTATGTATGAAGAATGATTTCACTTTTATGCATGTGATTCTTATTACATCAAAGAAGTATCTGTATAATAGGTAGCTGTATTTATTGAGGCCATGGAGCCCTCTTACTCATTAATGCTTCTACAAAAACATTTGTATAAGATTGACCTTGGCATGATAATATTGTTGCATACAAAACAATTCATAATTAATGTTTCTAATCTATATAGTCAGCAATTCAGGATATCTCCAACATCCATGTCATAACAATTTGCTCTCAGCAAGGCTAATTTAGCTAGTTAGGCATGTGGAATAGTGATGGAGGGGTTCTTTAAATAGTATTGTCAATAATTCAGAATTTTGCATTCCATGCATGCTCGGATAACTGAATCCAATGAAATTGGTTTAATTACTTATGCATGATGCATAAAGGTTATGATAGTAACATCTTCTGGGTATGCATGTAATACTGTAACTATGATTCATGACCATGCTAGATACAAGTTCTGATAAATGTCGCATGGAATGTTTGCATGATAGGATTAAATCATTTCCCAAATATAAATTACGCTTAATATTCAACTTGACATACAAGTCCACATTGTGGAGCCACTTATGGTGTCATGCAATTGATAAAATATGAATATAGTTGTATAATGTTAGTGTTTATATATTTGATGGACCAAATATAAAGTTAGAGATGGACACATATTAACTTATTGAGGAAAAATTAAGTGTAGATGAGAGCTTAGCAGCTAAATGTCACGGTAGGCTCAAGAGTTACATTACAAATTGTATCATAGAAAAGTTCAAACACTGAGGCCTATGGACTAATCCACCTCTGTAGTGTTCGTTGATGGATTTTAATTATAAAATCTTTATAAGAAAATAACCCAGATCCTTAAAGATGAAATTGAGTCTTGAAACTTAGAAGATGTTAATATCGTATTCATCTCTGAAATTATGAGTTCTTAAGGTTAAGTCTAATTATTAACATTGTTTATGAAGGAATCATAACATATGTATGATATTTTAATTGGATCAAGCAATTAAATTTAATGAATAATTCTATGTATTATGGTAATAGGTTGACTATTTCGAGACGATGTATCGAGACATGACTTCATGAAAGACCGCAATGTTCAAAATTTTAGTATTGGGTAAATATGACCAATTTTTCCCTCAGAATCGATATGAGGGTAAAAATACCTAGATTTCTAATACTACGCTTCCAAAGCTAGATGTGAAAATTTCCAATAATAAGAACAACAAACCGATTGGGTGCGTTGCATAATTGATTGACGGACCTTTTTTTTTTGGGCATGTCATTTTACAACTAGCTTTATTATTCTTGGGTTCAACCCTTTACCAAAACTTTATGTAGTATTCAACTATTGTTGTATATGATTGGACTATGGTTCAACATGAGAACTTGGTTGTTTCCCTAACATAACACCATATATCCCTAAGTCGTGAAAATCGCTTCCTCTACTCGCACGAAGATGATGAGTATGTGGAACCATAGGTTATCCAATCAGAATGGTTGAAGGAAGACTCTCGTGTAGTCGCCGAGTCTAACAATGTTTTTCATTCTTTCAAAAGGGGATGTAAATGAAGCCAAGAACAACTATTTGACTTGTTCATCAAGGCACGGGATTGATGATCTTCACATGATGGCTCAAATTAGATGTTGATAAGAGATCAATCACATGTATGCATAGGCTCCTTCCTTGTGGATTGGGTTGGATGTGTTAGCCGTCATCCATGATGGGATATCATATCTCCCATGATCTGTAAAAAAAATAGTGTTTTTCGATAGGATTGGAATAAATGATTCCTCAGGGAGACTACAAATCATGTTTTATGAATAAGAGCATCAATACATATTCAAAGTCATGGGAAAGGGGCCACAGCACTGCGGGTGCCTACTTGATCACTAGTTGGAGGTAAGTGAGTTTGCCACACACCAACGATACTTCTTCCATGCAAATATTGAGGAAAATCCAAAAAAGAAGGACTCAGTTGTTTTCCTATTGTTTATCATGAGATAAAAATGATGGGATGACAATTATCCATCCCCTCACTCGGATTAACTTACCCATATCATCCCTGTGAAAAGCATAGATGAGTCAAAAGATGCTCAGCCTTATCCATGCAATGAATTTAGTAGAGAAAATCTTGGAGATAATGTTATATAAACTTTTAACTACGTGCTCCATTCCTTGATGCGCAAGTAAAACTCGTAGTTTGAATGAATGAGAAATGTGAGTTGGAGAATTTTTTATTGTGAGCCTCGACTTTGTACAAAATGTTAGACTCAGCAAAACACCATCATTTTCAAGCCGCTCCTAGTCTTCATACTTCCAAATTCAAAGTATAGTATCACTTCCACTTCCTCACTGAGTGGGCCCAATGGGTTGTTTTCGAACCACGATAAATCGAACAAAATTTTAGTACCCTGCACAAACTTGTAGAGCCAGTGGCTCGAAATTGTCAAAGACGGAGAAGAAGCCTATAAAGCCTTTGTTCCTCTAACTGTAACTGTGACTGTCAATAAGGAATTTGTAAATGAAAACACGATCCTCGTGAGTAGAGAATGGAACAACCGTGCTGTTTTGGAGAATTTAGTATCTATGGATAAACACTAATTCCCTAGATAAGTAGCCATATCCAGAACAGCATTTTAAAGCATTTTAGCATTTTCTTATAAGAAATAGATAATACAAAGAAGATGAGAAGACCTACTTGAAGTTTCGATTTCCTCTTGTCTCCTTTGTATCAATCCTGTCGCTCCTTCCAATACTTCACATGCTTGAGAAGTACCTATAAACACAAATAGAAGACAAAGAACTGATCAAAGCAAAACATCTATTGAATATAAGTGAATGGAATGAGATACATTTCACACATATAAGCATGACAAGACAATACAAACATATGGGAGAAAGGTTCAAACACTTTATTGAATAGAATAAGGAATTACAACCATTGTGTCTCATTCAAAGTCATTCCTCCAACTTGGATCCCATCCACATCACTTAAAAATCATTACAAACTTGTAGCACTATAATACTTGCTTCAAAGGTAAATATCATGGAAGCATTATCTCCTTACAATTCAACATAGTCTAGCCCTTTATCACTTAGATGAGTGGTCCATTTAGAAGAAGGTGGAGGAGGTTTTGTCATAAATAAGGGTATTGAATGGCCTTCCAGACATAGAGTTAGTTTCCATGGAGGAAGGGATAAGAGGATAGGAGGTTAATGGATCCTTAGCCTATCCAATTGTGAGCTCATAAGAGGGGATAAGATGTGGGATCCTTCTAGAGTGATCTAGAACCGAGGAATATTACCAGAACCCTATGCAAATTTTGATCAATCTCGCCTAGCGCAGGTCAAAGTGGGCCTAAGTGCTCTGTAGAGAACCCTTGTCTGGGCCTAACTTCTCTACAGAGCACCCTTACATGGGCCTACCTGCGCTATTCCTTCAAGGAGTCATTTGAGGATTTCTTCAAGTGATGAAACTATCTGGGAAGGAGGCATTCAATAGGTTGACTTGTTTAGGGCATGTAGAAATTGAAATTGGTGTTTGATGAGTGCTAAAACACTGATCTGGATGATGGGAGTGATGTGCCCAAATGGATCTATAACAGTTGCCCCCTAAAGCATGAAGTTGAAAATAATAATGTCAAGTGATATTCTTTACAATGTAATGAGGAGGTTCCAAAGTCACTGGTGATGTACATCAGTTACAGTACATAATATCATGATATTTTGATTTTCTTCTCATGATTTGCTAAGAGAAGGAATACCCATGCTCAGCATATAAAATTTCATTACAAGTACATAGATAGTCGTCTACAGATATAGACCCATGATCAAAATTACCATCAATGTAAATCCATTGTATAAATGATCTGGTACATTTCCTAAAATCACAACCTGGATGGATGAAACTAGATCTGGGGTCTTCTATCTTGTTCAATCGTTTGCTAAAATACGAGTCTAACCATGTGAATATGTGATCTGAAGTGAAACATGGGAAGAAACCATATGATTACCAGCCAATGATGTAAGTTGTTAAGAAACGCAAGAGATATAACTGATAATGATAATGATCCTCAAGGTACTGCAATACATTCTGCATTGTGTCAATGGATGATTTAATGTCAAACACCATACAAAGTCTTTCAGTCAATGGTCATTGATGTCAACCTATTGTCAGAAGCGAGAAACCTGCCATTGATGTATGAAACCCTCAAAGTACTCGGAGGGTGTTTCTAAGTCAACTTCTTAGATAATGTGTTGATGTCGACAAGAAGCGACTCGTCGGAGGAGGGCCTTGATGTATCCCACACCAATGAAACAAAATGAGTGTAATGATTTTGGATACGGAGTTTGACAAATGACAGAAGGTTTAGGACTGGTGGTCATGAAAATGAAAGTTTATGAGTATTGCAAAGGATGAATTTTAACTAAATGACTTCTCTTGAACATATTGGCGACACTGAATAAATTCGCAGCATTCAACCAAAACCAAAGTAATGGATTGTGTGATAGACCATAGGTATGATAACCATTAAGGAGATAACCCAACCCAAATAGTCTGAATGAATTGGTAGCATTGACCCAAAACCAAAAGTGATGGATGGTGTGATAGAACATAGGTATGATAATTGTCAAGCAGATAAATCAACCCAAATAGTAAAGGAGATGAAGTGAAAGTGTCATGTTCAAGAGCAACCTACTACCATAAAGTGGTTTTCCCCTTTTTCCCATTTTCCCCAGTCATTGCTGACCAATACCTCTTTAATTTTAATCAATCTAGAGGAGGATAACATATCGTTGTTTTATAATTCCAACCTTCAGGTGAATCCATCACTATGTGATGTTTTAACGAGTCTAGCGAAGGTGAAACTTGTTCTTGTCTAGATGGAAAAGTTTGTCACTATTTTATGTTTTAACTAGTTTATTGACAAAGATAACTCGATTCTTTTCATGTTTAGAGAGTTTGAAAAGGGAAAAGAAAACTCCATAAGTTCTTTTTCATAGATTTGTCTCTCAAGCCCGAAAAAGCATAAAACAATATGAGAGAGAACCTATTGACCATGTTCAATCAACATATCCTTTTTCATAAATAATCTATCTCAGCGCAAAAAAGGGTTAAAATTATACTGGGTAGATGTCATTTCCAATCCATTAACAAGCTGAAAAGGAGAAGCGCTCGACAATCTTTTCATATTTTGAGAGCCTGAAAAAAGATTAAAGAGGACTTCGCTTTGAGGACCAAGTGGTGTTTAGGATAGAAACTGGTTCTAGTGATGTTGGAACTTCTCAAAACATGTTGATTTATGTGAAGAGGCATGCTAATAAGACCACTCATTGTAGTTGTTCCTCAAAAAGGGGTATAACAACCAAGTGAAAGCATATGATCGACGAAGCATATATTGACGATGGAAGGAGAAAAACCAAGGCTCATCTGGCAGAAGAGGTAATAAAATGGCAATCACGAGGATTAACATGGAAATGGGTTCATTTTTAGAAAAGATTGAACCATAGGGAACTATGCTTGGATTGAGTTTCATGTTTACACAAGCTTGAAATGAACAACTATGCTTGGATTCAATTTCATTTTTACACAAGCTTAAAACAAAGAACTATGCTTGAATTCAGTTTCACTTTTACACAAGCTTAAAATGAAGAACTATGCTTGCGATTTGTTTGCATGCCTACAACATGATGAAAGGGAGAGTCTCCTGTAACCATATGGAAGTTAGTGGGGGGAAGTAGGATGGTTATCCAACACCTTTATGGCTTTTTCATGATAGGAGAAAAGTTTAATGGGGTTATTCCCTTCACATAACCTACAGAGAGCCTTAACTTTACCACTAGGTGGAGAGTCTCCTATAACTAGATGCAAGTTGTTGCAGTGAAGCAGGACGGTTATCCAACACCTTTTTGGCTTCGTCCAGATAGGGAAAAAGGTGAATGAGGTGATTCCCTTAACATAACGTACACGGAAACTTAACTTTACCACTAGGTGCATGTCCCCCAAGCTTCATTACATTTAGGTAAATAGACTACTCATGGCTATGACATGGATGGAATGAAAGTTCATATACGAGATCAAGTGAAAGCTTTGACTGGGATTTTATGAGATCTAATCAAAGACTCGAATTAGAACTTTTCTCCAGGGGTCCTTGTTTCATTCTCTAAGGAGCTTGACACAAGACAAGGTTCTATGCTTAGGAACTCGTTTCATTTTTTAATGAGGTTGACACAATAAAAGAACTATCCTCATGTTCATTGTTTCGTTTTTTAATGAGGTTGACACATGACAAGGAACTATCCTCATATCCTTGGTTTCATTTTTTAATGAGGTTGACATAAGACAAGGAACTATCTGATTGGAGTTGTTTCATTTTCTAATGAGGTTGACATAGTAAAAGAACTATCCTCATATTCCTTAATCATGACTCATAAGAGGTCATCACTTCCAAGCGGTTCTCATCAGATGGGAGAACAATGTTGTGGAAGGGATTCGTATCAAGGAAACTGAGATCTGGTTCCAATGCCCTCTGTATATAATGTACAACATCACGGAATTGATCATCAGTTGATGTAGGCATGGAATAGCTTGCCACATAATTTACCTGTGGCGAGGAAGATACCATTGGTACAAAAGGACCATTTAGGGAAGATGGTTGACTAGAAACGATATTTTGTCTGGGAAATGAATGCTGGTCAACGATGACAATTTTTCCTTCATGTGGTAAATAAATCACTTGAAAGAGTGTTGAAACAATAGCTCCCACATCATAAACATAGTCATCCTTAAGAAGTCAATTGTAATCTAAAGGGCCTGGGACTACCATCACATTCATTTAAACGATTTTTCCTCCCAAAGTAATAAGGAGCTGAGGAAGGATCCCTAATGGTTAGTGGTTCCTCTATTAAAGGCCAACAGATTGTGGGTATCTGACACAAGTGGCAGGGAACCGAGTGCTTTCCATGCAATGGAGTAAAGGATACTCACAGATGCACCTTCATTTATAATAGTGCTAGATACAATCATATTAAAAACTTGTACTATGATCTAGAAAGGCACATAAGAAGGAAGACAATATCCTACCAGTCAATTCCAATCAAAGGATGTGACTAGACTACTTGGAGGGGGTACCGTAAGAATGGGAGAATTAACCCCTTGAGTTACCAGAGCAGGAGGATTTTCCTCCTATCTTGATGGAACATGAGGACTACCCCCAAACTCATTAGAATCTGCAGAAACGAGAATAGCCTGAGTGGTATCATATTCACTCCCTTTGGGAAACATGCGATTAATTGAAAGTGAAATTGGGTCAAATGTTTCCTCAACCTATTGATTTAGGTCAAGTGTGGACTTATAAGATTCACTTTCAGGGAGACTCGGTTTGAATGACAGTTGATTTGAGTCAGTCACTTCATCAAGTAGCGAAGGATTAAAGGAGAGTCTCCTATAACTAGATGGAAGTCACCGCGGTGAAGCAGTAAGGTTATCCAACAATTTTTGGCTTCATCCGGATAGGGACAACAGTGAATGGGGTGATTCCCTTAACATAAAATATAGGGAAACTTAACTTTAGCCTTATTTCCATGAACTTTACTACCACTAGTTGATGGTGTGTCACCGGCATGATCCCTAGAAGTTGATGACATAGGATGATGTGAACGAGAAGACCATTATTCGAAGATCTTAGGAATATTAGGACAATTTTGAAGAAGATGGCCTACCACACAAAGTTTTCATGGATATCAAACCTTGTGAGGCTTGATAGACAATTTCTCATCAGATATTGCATTCAAAGCTATGGTTGCTTGGTTTCCCATCTACTGAATTTGCCTCTTCTTCTTCTTCTTCCCTTTCTTCTTTTCCTTAGGGACCTAGTTACTAGTACCAATACTTTCACCAGGCGAAGAGGAAGAAGGGGAGGAAGAAACAACCGAGGAAGACAGAAAATGGTCAACTTTAGGATCAACTAGAGGTTGATTTTCTCCAGTTGGAGGAGTACTCGATTGCAGAGAAATCACGAAATTTTGAACCAAGGAGGTTGAAAACAACCATACTGGCAAGCTAATTGTAATTCCCAAAAGGGGCAATGGAACCATATATGGAGCACCAATATTTCCAAAAGGAGGAAAAGGAACAGGACTCCCATGAAAATGAATTCCTTGATCGGTGGACTCTGGATTTGTTGCCATATGTATCAACCTAAGACCAACTAAGGAGTGAGCATGGAGGATGTTATCCACGGTCAATTAATTTTATTTTAATGAAAGTAACATAGAAAAAAAAAAGAGGGATAATCTAGGCAAAAGGTTTACCAAGCAACTGTGAACTACAAAATACCTCCCAGCGAACTAAAGAATTATGGGCAGGAAATATCCCCAAATGCCCTGTTTTGTGGATCACGGTGTGCAAGGCGGTCGACTCCATTACCTAAGGATGGATAGCAGCCTACTGTTGTCCTCCCATATATACCTGAAGGTACGTGGAGGCCTAATTCGTATAAGTGTTGTTTAATGCAAAAATGCACAGTGAGAGCATTCCCATATGCTTTACGTACTATAACACCACCCTATATACCCAAAGGTACATGGATGAACTACGATATACTCACGTACGTGAAATGATGTATCACACTCGTTATGTATTATATACAAGTTAGCAATAAATGCTTTCCTTTATGACGCAAGAACACATCTCTAGCCTAGAACCACTAAATGTTTTTCGTTAGGTGACAATGCTCCATTAGGTAAATTTAGATAAATTTTAAATTGACCTTCTTTAGAATTTTCCTTTCAAGGTTCACCACATCATGTATGTTTTCAATTCCTAAAATGCAACTAATATCATAAGCACTATTTTCATTGAATTGAACAGTGAAAGCCTTACCTAGTAGGGATAGAGAAATCAGATATTTGACAAAGAGAAAAGAACACATCTAATGCAATTTCCATAACTATTCCTTTCAAGCATTCATGAACTAAAATATGAACAATGGAAGTTTTTCTTTTCGAATCCCTTAACGTTGTGATGAAGAAAAAGGAAACTAATGCACGTATAATCAATCAATACTTTTATAAGAACGAAGACTTTACGAAGGTTCAGTTTTGAAAGAAAAGAAGACTTTTACGACACTTGCTTTCGAACAAAGATTAATCAACTATATTCTAACTTGAACTATAGATCGATAATTGTAGGTTTTAACACCATACATAAATTACCTGCATATGAGTTGTAAAACACAGAAAATAAACAATGCGATAGTATAACACATAAAACACATATACATAGAGATTTTCCCCTCGATCCCAAAACTAGGACTACCAGCTTGATTTTTCATTATGTTCCTTTCAATGTTACAATATATATTTATACATGCCGAAACATCCAATACCATGGACCGAAAACCATCGCGTCCAACACCATGGACCGAAAACCATCACGTCCAAAACCATAGGTAGGTCCGCCCAACCTAATATAGGGTCCAAAAAAAAATTTCTTAGGGCATTGCCCCAGACCTCGTAGAGGGGGGCTATGTGCCCCACTCAAACCTCCTATGACCCCGATGAAGGGGGGGCTCCGCCCCCCCTCTAACACCCCAGTTAACCACACGAGATAGTCATGGAAAGAATATAACACAACCCAACATTCTCCCACTTTTCGTTTTCTTTCCATAGGAGGCCACAGGAGAGCTTAGTCATTTATCCAGCCCTGCAATGCATATATTTTGTCAATGCATCTGTAGTATGATTCAAAGTTTCCACCTTTACCAGTAACACCATTTTGTCTTCTATCATATCCCTCACAAAGCGATACTGAACATCAATGTGCTTTGTCTTTGAATGGTATGAAAGGTTCTTTTCCAAGAAAATTGCACTTTGGTTGTCACAATCTATCCTTATAGCTCCATGTACTTACCCCATACTTGAATACAATATCTACAACCAAACTTCTTCCTTGCTTGCATGAGTGGATGCCATGTATTTTTCCTTTGTAGTTGAAAATCTGACTACAGATTGTTTCTCACTCATCCAAGTGATTGCACCTCCAAATAGGTTAAACACATACCCACTTGTAGATCTTCTCTGATCCATATCTCCAACCTACTCCGCATCAAAAAAGCCACGAATATCGAAAACATTTTCCAATCCCAGTCTTCCTTGGTAGCACAAACCATAATCACTAGTGTCATGCGAATACCTGAAAACCGCTTCATTGCTATCCAGTGCTCCTTCCCTAGTTTTGACATAAACCTTCTCAATACTCCCAGTGCATGTGCAATGTTTGGTCTAGTATAGATCATCGCATACATTAGGCTACTGATTGCACTTGCATATGGAACACGGGACATGTCCTCTTCCTCTTTGTGTGTCTTGGGACACTATTCAATAGATAACTTCACACCTACAGGAATAGGAACCTTCACCGGCTTACTATCCTGCATATTAAACCTCTGCAATATTGTCTCGACATACTCCCTCTGGTTTAACCAGAGCTTCCTATTTGTCCGATCTCTTTTAATATCCATGCCCAAAATATAGTTTGGAGCACTGATATCATTCATGTCAAATTTTGAGGACAATTGGGTCTTCAAATCCTGGATAATTTCTTTGTCATTTCCAACGAACAACATATCATCCACATACAATAATAGATAAATAACATGGTCACCAATTAATTTAAAATACACACAAAGATCTTCTATGCTTCTGGTCAAGCCAAGTCCCCGTATAAATGTATCAAATTTATGATACCACATACTTAGTGACTGTTTTAACCCATATAGAGACTTATTTAACATGCATACCAGTTATTTCTTACCCTTTACCACAAAACCTTCATGTTGCTTCATGTAGATCACCTCTTCCAGATCCCTATGAAGAAATGTTGTCTTCACATCCATTTGTTCTCCATCAAAATCAAAAGTAGCAGCAATAAATAAAAGTAATATAATAGAAGCTACCTTAGCAATAGGAGAAAAAATATCACCAAAATCAATTCCCAGCACCTGGGAATAACCTTTTTCTACCAATAGAGCTTTCTATTTCTCCACCATTCTTTCTACAATTTTCTTCTTCTTGAGCACTAATTTGTTGCCAATGGGTTTCCTTCGAACCAACAACTCAACCATATCCCAAGCTGGATTTTGGTGCAAAGATGCCATTCCATTAACCATAGCCTCTTTCCAAAGTTTTCCATTCTCTAAATCTACTTCTTCATTCATAGTTCTAGGATCGCCATCAGTAATAGATAAAGCAAACTTTGAACAAAAAGCATATGGACTATACCTATTTGGCTACCTTCTTTCTTGATCTTATCTTCTCAGACCCGGAGTTTGTGGCTCCTCATCCTATGATTCCTCTGTTACTGTAGAGTCTAACTCTTCCACCTTAAGCTCAAACTATATCTTTTGAGGTTCCTTTGGTTGGACTTCAGGTTTAATAACATATTTCACCTCTCTAAACACCACATCTTGATTGTTCATAACGTTCCTTGTTACTGGGTTCGAAAGCTTATAACCCTTTAAACCATCCTTATACTTAATAAAGATGCACTTTTCAGATTTACTATCCAACTTGGTTCTTTTCTCCTTTGGAAGATGTACATATGCATCAAATTCAAATACTGTTAGATGTGAAAGAGAGGGTTTCTTACCAGTCCATACCTCTTATGGATTCTTATCCTCCAATGCTGATGAAGGTGATTTGTTGACCAAGTAACAAGCTATCTCCATTGCCTCTGCCCAGAATTCTTGTCGTAACTCAACACCACTAAGCATGCTTCTTGCACTTTCCATCAATGTCTTGTTCATTCTTTATGCAACTCGATTTTACTCAGGTGTGTATGGAGTAGTCTTCTATCATGCTATACCACACTTCTTACAGAATTCTTCAAATTCCTTACTGCAAAACTCTCCACTATTATTTGTCATCAACACCTTTATCTTCTTCTCTGTCTGGATTTCCACCAGAGTTTTCAATTCTTTAAACTTCTCAAAGACTTAAAATTTCTTCTTACAGAAATATATCTATGTATTCCTTGAAAATTCATATATAAATGATACATAATACAAAAACTTACTCAGTGATAGAACCTTCACAGGTCCAAACACATCACTATGCACAAGCTCTAATATATGTTTCACCCTCTACCACCAGAGGGTAAACTCACTCGATTCTTCTTCCCATATACATAATTTTCAGAGAAATCAAAATCCATGGAGCTATTACTCATACCTTCTACCATACCTTTACCATGATGTATTCAAAGGCCCTTCTCTCCAATATGTCCAAACCTTTGATGCCATAGCATGGTCTTCTCTCCAGAGACCACTAGATTTTCTACTCCACTTTTAGGAACCATAGAACTTTTGCATCCATCAACAATAGTGCTACCTTGCAGCTTATATAGAGTTCCAATCCAAACTCCTTGCATCACCACTAGCACTCCCCAAACCATCTTGCATTTATGCTTCTCGAACACTGTTTTTACACCTCTATCATCCAACTTGCTTACAAAAATAAAGTTTTTGGCTAATGCAGGAATATACAGAACACCCGAAATTGTTCTAACCCTTCCACCTTGTAACTTCAACTTCACTTTTCCACAACCAATGATTCTAGCCTTCCTGTTATCCCCCAAGAAGACATCACCACCATCATATTTCTCATACTCGCAAAACCACTCTCTATGGGGAGTGAAGTGAAAGGATGCACTTGAGTCAATCAATGATGCCTCATGATCTACATGTGTACTTAAAGAAGCCAAGTACACATCCACACCTTCATTTGAGGTGGCTTTCGCCTTTGCAGAAGGAGCATCATCAGATCCCTTTCCTTTGTTAGTAGATTTAGATTTGCAGTCCCTTTTGTAGTTCCCTTCCTTTCTGTATTTCCAGAACACCACCTTTATAGGTTTTCCTGGAGATTTATATCTTCCTCTAGATTTAGATCTCCCACTCGATGATTTATTTTTGTTTCTATTCTAGGACCGTCCTTGTATAGACAAGGCATAACCATTCTATCTCTCCACATTTTTCCATCTCACATCCTCCATCAGCAAGGATGAGAATATTTCATCAAATTGCAAGGCAATTGCATTGCTACCTATTGCAATAATCAGACTATCCCACGAATTTGGTAGAGAACAAAACAATTTCATGCACTTATCTTCATCTTAAATTTTAATATCAATAGATAATAATTGACTTCCCATAGTATTAAATGTGTTCAGATGCTTTATTCATCAGAGACAGATTGCTACAAATTCCCTAACTTGTCCCACAAAGACTTAGTTGTATCTTCCCCTGATACATTCAACAATATTGAATTTGAGACACACAATCGTATTATGCTCTTTGCCTTCCGATCCAACTTCTTTTATTCTTCATCAAACACTCTTGTTGGTTTATTACCTATATTTACTACGATCCATTAATCTTTGTCGACTAACAGATCCTCCATCTTGTGTTTCCACAACTCAAAACTCTAACCATTAAATTTCTCGATCTCTATCTTTCCACTACTCGCCATCTTCTTTCACCACCAGAATCAATCTTGCAGATCTCCCACTGAACATGGTCTACCACACGCTCGAGAGAAACCCCTTACCAACAAAGGCATCCCCTTGAAGCCAAACTAGCTCAGATACCAAATGTAGGTTTTAACACCATATAGAAATTACCCGCATAAGAATTGTAAAACACAGAAAATAAACAATGTGAGAGAATAACACATAAAACACATATAAATAGAGATTTTTCCATGGATCCCAAAATTGAGACTACTAGCTTGATTTTTTATTATGTTCCTTTCAATGTTATTATACATATTTATACATGTCGAAGCATCCAATACCATCGACTAAAAACCATCGCGTCTAAAACCATGGACCAAAAACCATCGTGTCTAAAACCATGTGTGAAAAACATGCACAAAACCATAGCTAGGTCTGCCCAACCTAATATAGGGTCCAAAAAAAAAATTTCCCAGGGCACTGCATCGGACCCCATCAAGGTGGCCTACCCGCCCCCCTCAAACCCCCTGAGCTACTCATAGAAAGAATATAACACAACCCAACAATAATGACAAAGAAAATAATTAAGAAACATTAATCAATCAAGTGAAAGTAGGGCTAGCAAAGGAGATAGAAACTTGTTCTTTGTGACATGACATTCACTGATCAATCAACAATCAAACAAGCAAAGAAAAGTTGGCAAAATCTCATTCCAAAGGTGGGAAACTAACCCTAGGATGATCAACACAGCCTTGAATGCAAGACAATGCGCTTTTGAGCATTGTCCCTAAGCCAAGGGTGCTCTGCAGTGCACTGTGTCCCTGACAAGCCTGCATTAATGACAGTGAACCATTTCAAAAGGAAATTTGACACAACTTTGACCAAAAATTAAATGCAAAAGAGTTGAAATACAATCAATTAACACAAATAGGGTCTACAAGAATGTCTTAGGAGGTTGATAAACTGCTAGGAAAGATGATATTCCCTAGTGGAGTTGCCAATTTGTTTTTGAGAATTTGGTATCTACGGATAAATACTAATTCCCTAGATAAGTAGCCATATCTAGAACAATATTTTAAATCATTTTAGCCTTTTCCTATAAGAAATATATAATACAAATAATATGAGAAGACCTACTTGTAGTTTCACTTTCCTCTTATCTCCTTGGTATTGATCCTATCGCTCCTTCCCATACTTAACACGCTTGAGAAGTACCTATAAACACAAAGAATCGATCGAAGCAAAAGATCTATTAAATACAAGTGAATGGAATCAGATACATTTCACACATATAATATCATAAGACAATACAAACATATGGGAGAAAGGTTCAAATATTTTATTGAATAGAAGAAGGAATTACAACCATTGTGTCTAATTCAAAGTCATTCCTCTGTCCTGGATCCCATCCACATCACATCAAAAGCATGAAAAACTTGTAGAATTAAAATACTTGCTTCAAAGCCAATTCTCAAAGAAACATTATCTACTTACAATTCAATATAGTCTAGCCATTGATCACTTAGATGAGTGCTTAA
Organism: Pinus taeda; assembly: GCA_000404065.3. Classification (NCBI taxonomy): domain Eukaryota; kingdom Viridiplantae; phylum Streptophyta; class Pinopsida; order Pinales; family Pinaceae; genus Pinus; species Pinus taeda. The sequence goes on from APFE030338521.1 coordinate 22,225, forward strand.
TTTATAAGAATATGGAGGAGGTTTTGTCATAAATGAGGGTATGAATTGAATGGCCTTCCAAACTTAGAATTAGTTTCCATGGAGGAAGGGATGAGAGGGTAGGAGGTTAATGGATCCTTAACCTATCCAATTTCGAGCTCATATGAGGGGATAAGAGGTGGGAGCATTCTAGAATGATCTAGAACCAAGGAATATTCCCAGAACCCTATGGAAATTTCACTCAATCTCGCCCAGCATAGGTCAAAGTGGGCCTAAGTTCTCTGTATAGCACCCTTGCATGGGCCTAAGTTCTCTACAGAGCACCCTTACATGGGCCTACGTACACTTGTCCTTGAAAAAGTCATTTCAACATGTCTTCAGGAAATGAAACTGTTTGAGAAGGAGGCATTCAATAGGTTGACTTGTTTAGGGCATGTAGCAACTAAAATTAGGGTTTGATGAGCCCTACAACACTGATCTAGATAATGGGAGTGATGTGCCCAAATGGATCTGTAGCACGTGTTGCGCATTATCACCAAGGATCTTAAAAGAATTCAAGATGAAATTTTGAAGGCCATCTGTGAATTTACATAGAGGCTCTATTGTTGAGGAAAGTTTTTCATTTGTAGACTCCACTCTTTGCTAAACTGGCTAGATCATACAAATTCTCGTGAGTAAATTTATTTATGAGTCATTGGTTTGTTGCATGGACTCAATCATGGAGTAATTATTGAATTAATTTTGGAGATAATGACATCAATATGGTGTTGAGATCCTTTACATATTTGTTTTTGATCCAATCCAAGAAGTTGAAACCACAATGATTGTTGTATTGGTTGATTCGACCTGGCATAACATGTTATTTTTATAATCGATCTATAATTGATCTAGTTCATGGAATAGTGATTGATATGCCAGACTCTCATTTGGTCTCCACTATTTGCCTTCAAATATTCCATCATTTTCAGCATTACATCACCTGTTTTTTTAGGATTTGAGTGTTTTGTCTAGACTGTTTTGATTTATTTTCTACATTTGCGCATCCAATTTGACAATGTCCACTAATTTGCACAAAGTTTGGTTCTAAAATGGCCAATTCAACATTAATAATGATTGTTTATAATTCTTGGAGTTGAACAAGAAGAGAACTCATTGTTATATAATATTAAAAAGTAAATATGGTGAGAGGTTCAACAAATTACTGTGGACAAGATTAACAATCCTTGAAAAGCTTTTGATGGCTAGAAAGTTGTCAGTGTAATGGAGTAATTAGAGAGATGTTTTATAGAGTTAGTAAACACAATATGGTTTAGAAAAATTTATTTGACAGATGAGTGCACATAATTTTGCAACGCGGAGAACGATGGAGAGAGGATTAGCGTGTTTAAGTGTGCATGACTTACAGAGCTGATTAGTCAATAATAGATTTTGAAAATGTGTGATATCTTGTGTGCACAAAAAAGAGCGAACAATGGATTGAGTAATTAGTGGTACGTTAATATTTTCCCAAATGAGATAGTATGTTGGTGTGCGATACTTGTGGTATGGGCTATGTGATGATGGTGCAATCATCATCCACTCTAGAATTTCCCATAGCATAATATTTGTAGATGCATTACAGATAACAGGATATAATGGTTGATAATTCTCATCATGCCAAAGGTTGTGCACAAATTGTAGTTGTGTGTTAAAAGAAGACTCCTTTGGCATAGATTATTTGCTATTGTCCTTTTGTAATAGAATTTTAATGTATAGGTTGTTATGGAGTGAGGGCTTATCACTGTTATGTACTAACCATATGCCCTATATTGGTATTGGATTTGTTAGTAAACTTTATGGTCTCTTATATAGGAGTCATTGTACAAAAACCACGAAGATGGTGGCCACCCCAATGCCTATTTAGAGGGAGTTTGTTATGCAGAAGGGAAGAGCATGATTGACAAAATGATTATGTTGGTAAAGTATAGTGTGGAGTTGTTGAGTTGTTGAGGGAAAAATATTGTTGTGTTAAAAAATAATTGTCTTTATGAGAATTTTTTGTGATAAATTGTATGTTTTTGTTGTATATATGTTGGGAATAGTTGTTTTGTGAGTGGATTGATGGTTTGTGACTTATAGAATCAATGTTGTTTAACTTGATGTATAGTCCTCTTACCTTGCTTGAAAATTAGGACTTGTGATAATAACCTTCAGAGACTTGTACTCCATCAGATGGATGTTGCACTACCATGTGGCTGCAGTAGTGGAATGTGAGTTAACATGCTAAGAAGTATTTTTATCGAGGTTCCTTATAAATCAGGAATTTAAATTGTTTATCTATTATTATAGGTTGTGAAAAATAAACTAAGCTTTGAATAATGATGCTTACAAATATGCATATCATGTAGAGATTTGAACTTTTCATCCATGTATGGGATTTGAGTTGCTTAAATTATATTTAAGGTTATATTTTTTAGCATACATGCATGGGATGTTATATGCCAATGATAAACATGAAAAGTATGCACGAACAACTTATGATTATGTTTAACAGTCGGGATGGATAAGAAAACTGAAGGATATTAATCCTTATTATCTTGTGAAAAATCTTATAAATATCTTATAACTAAGTTGTTATTGAAGGCTATGTGCCATAATGAATAAGTTGATTTAGATTGATGATGTTAAATTTTGTTTAGGTATGGTTAAATATACACATATGGCAAGCAGAATTGATCTTATGCAATGATGCATATGGCTATTAGAATGTGATCGAGATTGGATAAATAATATTGTTGCTTTGAGAATGACGATGAAATAAAATAATTATGGTATTGTTTAACCTAATACTTCCATCATATAGAGAAATCCACAATTTGTTGTGATTTTAAGATGATGCTCTAGGAAGGATCATATTTCGTATATGGGTATGAGAAAGTACTTAAATGTGTTACCTAAAGCAATGCTAAAGTGGAAAATAACATGGTTAGTAATATTAAAAGTTTACAGAATTTAAACTACAGATAAACATTCTTATGTGGATGTAAGAACATGATTCGAAGGAAAGGCTTATAACAGGATAATTTAATAATTGATAGTCATGAACAAAACATAGTCATCAGATTAATACCATATTGATCTTGTTAAACAAGTAATGCATATAGGAGAAAAGTATGCCACTCTGACTTACAAGAATGAATCCTTGGGCAATACAATGAGATGCATCAATGTGTGTTAATATGTGAAAGGATCACAAACTCCCATAGCGAAACTATAATAAAATTAAATAAGAAGTTATTATTTAATCTGGGGTGTAAATGGTTTGGATAAGAAATGTGAAATTAAACCATGATGACTCAATAATCATTAAATGAATATATGAGAAAGGAATTACACCAATGACAACATACCATTCGTTGGTCACTTATAGTATGGGGAAGACAGACTGTTTGGAAAAATGCTATTTGAAATAAAGTCAAAAATAATTGATTCAGTATGTAATAAGTGGTTGATAGATGACATGATCAACGTAACATATTAAAATTAAAGAGTCTAGGGTTTCCACATAAGACAAAATCCTAAACTGCCAACTCAAGGATGGAATATAGAGATAAGTCATTTTATCTTATCCACATCTGAAATCAAATTATGAGTGTATGTTGTCTAAGAAAGAACCTAAATCAAGGAAATTAAGTTATTCCTAAAAAAACCTAAACTAGGAATGAGATTGCCAAGTTGGTATTAGAAAGATGATACAACCTATTGTATACATGGTTAATATGATAAGGAGGTCAATGGACTGACCTGAAAAGAAAATCTAGTGTACATACATAATGGAAATCTAAAAACAAGGTTGATGCTCCTTCTGAGAATGCCTTTGCAATAGTTAGCAGAAAATGGGAAAGGCAAAAATATTTTTCCAAATAACCACTCATAATGATATTAAAATCTAATGTTAACATAATACATCCAACGTAAAATAGGATAACCAATTCCTTATTATTAAGGATGTGAAGTGGAGAATAGTATAAATTGCACTTATAATTCCTGCATGGGAGTTGTATGCAGGTGCATACTATTTAATCTTTATGTTATACCTATATGAACCAACAAGGTGTTGGATAAAGGAAGCCCTATGATATGATTATTTAAGTATGGAATGATTAGTAAGAACTAACCAAAATTCTTTCGATGGGCATGAGATTTCAAGTATCTATGATAGATTGAATAACATAATCTATTTTATGATGTATTTCATTTTTATCAAACCTCGTACAGGTGACAAACCATATTCCAAAACTAAGAGTTATGGGTATAATTGAGTAATTGTGGATAGTATCACTATTATGATACTATTATATTAATATTGTTGTAACGACATAGCATAGTAAAAAAAATTGCTAAATAATGGCACTTGAATGGTATAATATAAAAAAATTCACTGGTTGTAGAAATGGAACATGTTCATGAAAATTCCTTATAAAATGAACACAATTGTTTTATTTACCAGATATAGATGAAGGAAAATTGGCATGATACTAACATGGTGGGAAAAATGCGGATAACGTTTATGTCATGTAGGTGATGCTATGACCATGGTATGAAGGGTTGTAGCATAGATTGTACTATGTGCAAGCAGTACATATGGTACCAGTATGACCACATCACGACAAGAAAAAAGGATATTAGTGAGGGTCGAGAAATTTCACCATAAGCTCATTGGTGACGGATCAAAAGAGCATTCGTCACCAAAAACTGAACGTCACCAAAGGTGGTGTCACCTAAAGTAGAGGTGTTGTGGTGAGATTATAGGTATGTTACTAATAATAATTTATAATGATGGATATTGACTGTCACCATTTCATATGAGGAATGGTGACAAACCTTAGCCTTTGTCACGAAAATAGTGAACATCACCAAAGGTGGTGTTGCCAAAAATATAGGTGTTGTGATGACATTCAAGGTTCGTCACGAACAATGATTATAATGATAGATAGTGGCAATCACCATTTAATATTAACAACAATGATTTATTGTGATGTACCTTTCATGGTCGTCAGTATTGATGCATATATATGGCGACGTTCATTGACTGTCACCATTAAATTCAAGGTCCGTCATGAATAATAATTATAATGGTGGATAGTAACCATCATGATTTCATATGAACAATAGTGGTTTATGGTGATGGACCTTTCATGACCCTCACTATTGATGCATATATATGGTGATGTTCATTAACTCACACCATTTCATATATAAAAAATGACTTTTGATGATGGCCCTACAATGACCATCACTATTGATATATATATAGGGATGGATAGTGAACATCACCATTCCCTATGAATATTAAGGCACGATGGAGTCAAACCACCAACCACATGCTTATAAAGCAATTTCTCCTCGATTGAGCTAGAGCCATTCAAAGAATTAGACCTAGAAACCTTATAAATTTTACATTGTAAAACTTTAATTAAATTATTAAACTTTGTAAAGCCTTGGTGAATATTTTACTAGCTAGCACAACCACAAAATAAAAAAGACAAATAAAAATATCTATTGTCCCATCCTAATACTCATTATATAATATTAACATCTATATACAATTACATTAATTAACAAAATCCACGAGGTGGCAATGTCCCTGCCACAAGAAAGTAGTTCTAAGGAAATGTGATACATGAAATATTCATTGGAATCATAGATGAGAAATGAAAGCTCTTATTATATGCATGGTCAAACCATACGCTAGTGAAAATAATAATTGTTAGTTGCATGACCTAGTTCCAATAGGTTTAATATATGACATATGAAACATAGTTGAATTATTAAATGAGATTGGTCACTTAATATATATTAAAAAGGTATAAATAGAAATAAAATTTCTATATTAAGAAAAAAGAGTATGGATAGGCATAGCAATAGAAATTATAATTGGAAAAGGAAACCGTACCATTTCCAAGAACTAAGAATATTTATAATTCCCAATCCTTGCAAATGAAATACATATTAAATGCATCAAATATCCATTTGAATGATGCCAATCTTGTAGCCTCCCAATGTCAAAAGATAAAGTTACAAACCAAGAACCACTTCACCAGTGCCAAATTTCATTCAGTTCTTTCTAGAGTTTTGACCGATCTAGAGGACTTAAAGGTTGCAAAGTGTGATATGTGAAAAGATAAGTTAAAAATTAATCACCACTTCACCAATGCTAAATTTCACCGAGTTCTTTTTATATTTTGTACTTATGTAGAGGACTTAAAGGCTGCAAAGTGTGATATGTTGTAGGAATATTTATTATCCTGGTCCCCATATATATCTTTGCTTTGTTGAGTGTTCTCTATTTCTGAAGTCTGATGCCGAAGAACTTGAAAAAGGGATGGAGCCACGCTAGAACCAACTTTTTTCGTTTGCAGTCTAATTACCCAGCTCATATTGTTTAGCTTTATTTTGGGTCAAACAAATTTTGTTCAAATTCTTTGTGGAGTGTTTATTTTCTTTTTTATCCTATAGTTTCCAAGAGCAAACTTCAATTTATTGTTAAAAACTTTCTATGAACAATCCAAAGGTCATATAACTATGTTTCTGAAACTCAAACTCCAAAATGATAATTTTATCACCATATCTTCTTGAGTTTTAGTTTTTGAAACAACCTTCCCACTATTGGTATCATCACGACCAAATATGTAAAACCTAGAACTTCCTGGCCCCTACTTGTGCATTTTGTACGATGAAGAATTTGTAGTTCGACACAATAAAGATGACTACAAGATCAAATTGTTCTTAGTGCTCAGTCTATAGCCTCTTTCAAATTTTTAATTTGAATTATCATATACGAAATTTCTAGATCTTGTAAATAGATAGTATCCATATTTATCAAGAACAAGGCTACTTTAATAAGATTTCCTTGCTCATGTAAACAAAAAGTAAATGGAGGACATGATGAATCTTTTACATAATTTCCAGAATTTTCTTCTTTGTTAACTTTTCAAAGTTTTAAGAATATTAGAGAAAATCAATTTCATCATAAACATTTATCTATTCTAAATATTTTTTTAGGAAATATTCTTTTAACAAGACAACGTAAGTTTAAGATAAGGAAAACTTGAGACCAATTGGCATTTCCTGAAATTTATGCATTAACTATAATATATAAATCTCATAAAACAAATTAAAATTTTTACAAAGTATTCCTTTAAATGCACAATTAAACTACTTAAAGAAAGCACTAAAATATGTAAAAACAAGACACTTTATAATAACTTGATAGTTAAAAAACTGCTATGAAAAATGAGGGTTGAAAAATGTCACCAGAAGCAAATGCCCTTGAGAATCAAGGGAATATCCTTGATATTTATTGTTTTCAATAAAAAATTATGGAAAGGAGGGCACATTCATATAGAACTCACTTCATTGAAGGTTGAGAAGGGGGGAGAAATGGCTAACAAACTTCATGGAAGTAGCACTGAGATGAATATATGGTGCGAAGGTCAATTTAGAGGTGGAATAGAGTTGTTTCTGATCATTGTAGAAATGTAGATAATAACTCATAAATTTCCCCAAGCCAACTACTTTTCTTAACAGTGCAAATTTGTTGTCGTCATCAAAGATTTTGGAGGTATAGTCTTTGTTGAGTTTTGGGAAATTTTTTATTGCATGAATATTATTTAGTAAAGATATATAGTTATCTTCGATAACGAAAAGACCCATATACCCATTCTTTATGGTTGGTATTAACAGTGATTTAGAAGGCAAAACTTCTATATAGGTGTGCATTATCCCTAAGATACAACCTCTGTTGATAAGTATGTGCAAGGGAAAGCATCCATTCTCCTTAAGCTGCATGTAGGATCCTTGTGGAAGGACAAACCTTTGAAGCATATATAAAGGCTTCTTTAAGAGTTGTAGAAGCATACACAAACAAATAAATTCATTATTGTGACCATAAAATAGAAACTTGGGTGCATTGTAGGAGGTGTGAAATGGGATACTTAAGTGGAAGGACCAGTTCAAGGATGAGTGTGACCTGCAAAAGCTTTTAATCAGATTTGATATATATTTAAGCAGCAAATCCCATCCTTTTTGGAACAATGGCACTCATTTACAGTGTTTATGCATTTCAGATGGGTGGGTGATAGATATTAGGGATTATTCTTCCAAGTTAAGGGCTTACAAAGATTTTGTAGTACCTGTTAAAGCATATAATCAGTTCTAAAATCTATTGCAGCCACCTGTCTTCATTCTAGAGCAAAAACAATTATCTACAAGCACATTATTCCAAATATATACTTACAAGAGGTTAGAGTCATTATTCATTGATTAATGTAATTTTATTCATTATTGTTGAAATACATTTGAAATTATCAATTTTCTATTGGATTTATTCTTTTCCATGGTACTATTTTATGTGAGAATTTATGCATGACCAAAATCCAATCCATAATTCCAACCACATAAACTGTATACACTAGAAAAAATAAACAAGTGTGTCAAGTGTTTGTCAAAATTCCACAAACAAAAGATTCATAAGCATGCTTGTACTCTATAAAATTTCGAAATGGTGGATTTGGTCTACTACATTTTAGGTATACTCTATCTTTGTATTTGGAGAATGTATTTTTTGTAAACATGTTAACCACTTTATGATCTCTCATTTAAAAATGCAACCACCAAACCATGCACCCAAACTAGACTACTTATAATGTCTTAGGTTTTTCTTGTTATCCACTGAAGTCTATTGATCTATTAGACCTTAAAAGGCTAGTAAAATTAAAATGTTAAACTAAGATATGCATAACCTATTGCACGATATTTCAAATATTTTCCAAAAAGATACCTTTATTATAGTTTCATTCCTTTAAGAACATCTTGTAGACTTTTATGAAAACATGTTTCCTTTAGAAATTATCCTTTGTTCAATCCACGACAGACATAGATCATGGGACAATGCAAGTAAGAACTTCATCAATATCACTAATGGTGACTTTCCCTTCACTATGATGTTGTCAATAATTGGGGAAGAAGGAAATATTACCACTAAATTTGGATGGGAAAATGTCTGAACTTTCTATCTTATGATTGGCATCACAAAGTATATCAGAACAAAAAGGGTTCTCCACAAGCGAATAAGGGCAACACTATTCTGAATCCATCCATGATTATGAGTAACTTATATGGCATCTCGAGTTTCAGAGGATGAGGAAAGAAGTAGTGGTAATCAAGGAATATTAGAGCTCTAAGACTCACCACAACTCAGGTTCTGGACTTAGAAATTCAACCCTAGTATGTGGGAGAGACAAGGCTAAAGGCATGTGGTCTAGAGAGGGATAGGTATCATGCCAGTGCATACCATCGCAGAATAATATTGTTCAATGCTTCATTAAAATCAATAACTCTTCACACTAATTTCATCATGCACAAGATAAGATATAGTTGTATACGAAAATGTAACATGAGGATATTAAGATTTCGTATGCATAACTTGTGTTCGATTGTGCTACTTCATTTAGTTTTGATTTTGATAAAGTCACCCTTAAAGGAAATCTCTGCGAAAGGATTATAAAAGGGGAATGCAAATTTTTTTGATACCTTGGGCACTCTTATATTTCTCGGATGTAATCTTTAGCAACGCATTTACCTTCTATACCGTCATGTCAAGCACATCAAGGTATACATTGTAAATGATCCATCGACAAAAGAATATTTGTTGGGGTAGCCCACATGCAACTTGTTACAAAGCCAGCCTTTGTTGGAGATGTTCTAGGGCCAAAATATCATAGTATACATGGAAAAACAATATATACTATATATATATATATTATATATTTTATATATATATATATGAGAACTTGTGCATCGTAGAGTGTATCTAACCGATTTTAGAGTCTAAAATCCACCGTGGATAAGTGTAACTCATCGAACAAAGTGTGTTATATTTTCCTGTGCAGGAACAATGAGGTAAGGGGTTGGCAAATCTGTGACAGTCCTAGTTGATTCAACAAATTTGTAATAGTAGTCAGAAAACCCTTTTCAACTTGACAAGTAGCCTCAGTTTGGTGGAAACACAACTAAGAATATGTTCTAGAATGTTTGGTAAATATCGATAAAAAATTAGTGAAGGTGTTTTATGTTTGCAGGAAAAGGAGAAACTTATACCAACATCATAGCGTTCAATCGATAAACAGATTTGTAAGGAAATTCAAGAGTAGTTTTGGAGAGATTTTAACTAGTAAAAAAACCTTTGTATACTGGGAAGCCTGAGGTTACCATAGTACCCATTCATTGCAGCATCCACAATAATTTTATGAGCAATTTTGACAGCTGTAGAAATCTTCCTTCAAACCATATAAACACAACTTCAAAAAAATGTGCGAATTAGACCACTTTTAGTGCTAAAGGGACTATATTATGGGCAACAATAAAGAAGTTCTTATAGCATCATTTTGAGTGCATTTGTGCGGAATGAAATACCTCACAAAACATTGGAGAAGAATAGAAAGAGATATTGACTAAGGGTTAAGAAGATGGCTCAATTTTGGGTTGTAAACATAGAGCTCCAACAAAAAGTCACTTTCAGCTCAGCATCAACACATATAGACATGGAGTTGGAGAGATGAATTAGCATTTGGGGGTTTGAACCATCCTATACTTGTGTATGACCAGGTGATCCCTCATACACTATTATTGAAACTGGACATGTATGTAGTAGGTTTCTCTATGATATGATGAGCTCTCTAACCTAGTGCCCTACTTCAAGGTTAGCCCATTGTTTTATTGGCTCATGGTATTAGAGCTAGTGCCCACCTTTAGAGGTTTATATCATGGATTTGGCATAACCTTGAGGTGACCACGCATGGATGGTTGATCTGTAAACCTATGCACCCACCATTTTTATGGAGTTTGGCTTCGTTTTGCGGGGGTCATCAAGATATCTCTTTAACTTTCACCACACGTGGAGCCCTTTTTCATGGACCTATGACCTTTGAAAGTGACAACCAATTTTGAAGGCTTTGGAGGCCACATATGTCGGCATTATCTCATAAATCATTCACTTCGATAACCTAGTGCCCACTTTACTTGGGGTACCTTAGGATATTTTTGGATACTCTTCACATTCCTTACCTTGTTGGCAAATCTTTGACACCACACATGCATAGTTCCTCTTGACCCTAAAAAAGGGGTACCCCTGAAGTAGTTGAGAAAAATGCATAAACTAGTGAATGGACTTGGTTGGAACAAATTTGGGTCCACAAACAAAGCAATCCCTATCACCCATGTGATTATTACTTGACAAAATATTATATCTTGGCCACGGAAAAAATGTGATTGAAGTAAAGAGATTTTCAACAATAATAACAATTAGATTTATAGCAGCTCTTGAAGCCCTAAAATAGGAAATATTGCACCTAAAATGTGATGCTTGATGATTTGAATAAGGCCTTAAAAATAAAAATCTTGGTTTTTCCCAGATGTAAATGACATTAGAAGGTAGTTTTGTGGCCCCATTGAACGAGTATATGATCTCCATTGGCAGTGGTGAATTCAGCCTCAACAACACTCAACTGTTGAAGGATGACATTGTCAAGAGTAGAATTTTTTTTGTACAACCTAGAGGGAATTGTAGCTACAATTGTTAAGGTAGTGTTAATCCAAATTTTGTCACAGGTAGTGCAAAGAATCAGAGACGAAATGAAATGGTTTTCAGTACACCTCTTCTAAAAATAATTTGGGTTTCTAATGAATAGCCATAACAATTACAAACTAATTGACTCAAGGTAGAATTTGGAGTATATTGTGCAACATATTCTAACCAAATTTATGGTAGTAGGGTTCCTAATCCTTACAATGCATTGAAAATGAGCCTAACACCTTGAAAATTACACTATTGTCATGTCATAAAATGTGGGCAGTCTCTTTTTGGATTGTGGAATGTAAATTTGGTGTGCCTGCTTCCTTATTGAGAGTAAGTAAGGCTAAGTGTAGAACCCACTATATATCAAAAATATTAGAGGCAATGGGTGGCCTAATTTCATGCACTATTTACTCCTAGAAACAATGGTTTCGTAACATTTATCCGGCAGTGACTATAAGGTAAGCCACAAAATTTTGGAAGAATTATGAGGATCAAAACTATCCAAGCATTTGACATTTAGCACTATACTCTAAAGCAATAGTAGAATGAAACTCTTTGATAGTTTATTTTGACGAATATATGACAAAAAAAAAAAGGAAAAATATCCTACAGTATCATTACCCTCCTTATAGCATGGAAAGGACAACCATTTACCTAGTCATAAAATATACATATGTGTATTGTTAAAGAGCCATATAGCAGTAGTTTGGGATTTAAACTAGAAATGCAATTGATCCCTTGATGCATTGTTGATGCTTTTCAAATAGGACTAAATAGTGAGCATAATCATGACTAATTATATGATAGTCATATGCTGTCAACTAGGAAAAACAATATAGAAAGGGATAAATTGTGCTCAACTATAAGTTTCCCGCAATAGATTCATTCCCTAGAAAGAAAAAGACAAAGCTACTTTATTGGAACTTGGAGATGAAAATACCAAGTACTTTCATCACTTGGCAAATACTAAGAAGGGTAATAACATGTTGTAGTAGCTACAACTACCCTCCAAAATTTTTCCTTAGCCTCATTTTGGAGCCTTCCTTCCAACCTTCACAGTAGCTTGCCTTGCTTCTTCAATCTCACAAGCTTCAGTGACTTTCTTGCATAAAGGCAACATGTCGGTCACAACTTGATCCATTCCCCTCACATGATGTTCACCCAGACTTGGTCCAGTTATAGGCTGAGTAGCTTCCCCTTGAAAATTTGTGCATTTATGGAGGGAAACTGGCCTTCCCTCCAAAAATTGCACAATCCTCTCTCGCAGCCTGTTGGGCTCTAGGATTGCACAATCCTGCTTCGCAACACTCCCAATAGGATTTATGAAAATTTCCGCAGTAAGGATGGTCAGCCCAAAATTTGTGCAAATATGGGTAGCAGTTAGCTACTCTACCCAGAAATTGTGCAAATATTTTAGGTAGCCAACCCAGCTCTGAGCCGAAAATGAACATTTTTCTCCAACAATCAAACAACCTCTTGCATGTGCAACTGAGTTGACTGGTTCCCTCCAGGGCCCAACAAACCAAACTTGTATGCATAATATGCTTCTCTGAAGGTAGCATGCAAATGCATCCCTTGTCTCAAGGATATATGTTTACCAATTGGAAGTTACATGCAAGGACCAATTCAGAAACCTCCCACCAAGTGTTGCTTCCCATAGATTTGTGGCATGCGCATCACAACCTCGATGCTATCAAAACTCATCAACCGAATGTTGTAGAGCCCATTCCTCACATCAACCTTGTAGCTTCAACATCCCATATCACATCTAGGAGCAGTCGACACATGTAGCTCAGTTGTTTTGGGGTGAGCTTGCTTCCCATGCCTTGTGCTCCATTTTGGTCTGTTTTTGTGTTTTCTCTTGTGGAAGTATTGTTTTCTTGATTTCTTTGAGTGCTTGCTCTCACTTACATATATACTAGCTTTCCTCAGCTCTATTTAGGTTTTTGTTGCTATCTCACTATTGTTGCATGCATGAAATTGTTTTGCACAGACATTCACCCAACTGATGAACTACCTCACTCACATGCATGTTGATCTGTTTGTTGAATCTTCCATTCATGTTTTGCATGCACTATCAATCACTTCCTCTATCACTTAGTGTCGCCATGCATTTACTTGCTTAGTTGCTTTCGGTTGTCGCCGATGAGTGGGGCAAACCTTGCCCAGGACTCTGCCTTCACCATGGGTGCATTACCTAATCTACGGAACGGAGGCTCACCTTCCTCTCCAAGAATGTTTTGTCCATTTCTGGAGGACAGTGGTTGCTTGGCCCAAGAAATTATGCAAATATGTGCCTAGGCCAGCGGTCCTTCCCAGTTGCAATTGTGCATTGCCTAATCCCTACAATCAATAGCTAGAATGGACTGTGCATTGTGCAGTTCCAGCAGTCATCCAGTCTCCCAACAACCCAGATTGTGCCTTGTGCAATCTTGGCAGTCGGTCTCTCGACCTCTTAGCTAAAATTGTGCAATGTTCATGATCATGCACTTAGGTATGTTGCAAGTCAGTTCTCATGTTCATTTTTGTTTCCAAATGACAGATTGCTTTCCATGAGTGTTGCCATGTCTCAGGGTATCCCAAGTGTTCATCTACCTCTCAGCAGTACAGGTACAATGGTTTCTAGGAGTGCTGAGAGGAAGACACCTTTCAGAGCGCACTTGGGGACGCAGTCGATCAATTGTCTGTGGACTTGCCTACCCATAAAGACATCAAGTTTTTTGTAGACAACAACAACATCACAACAACCAACAACATGAATAGTAGTTGAAGACATCATACCAAATCCAATGGATGCAAGAGGAGGGTTGTGGACAACACGGAGGCATAACGAGGTTACAAGCCCAAGTAGGTCCATTGATGATGAAACAAACTTTGGAGACTTTTTCTATGAAGTGATGGTGTGACATGAAGATCACGTGAAGGAAGAATATGGAATAAAGAATTAGTTGCATGTGTTGAAGCAACAACTGAGGAAAAACATGAAGCTGTATAGGCAGACGAATGAGTTGCAATAGGAATAGGAACAACAATGAGCGTGACAAGCACTCACAGATGAAACTGTGCCCATACAAGTTAAGTATCCATCCCAATAGCTGACACAGAGCACACATGGTGAGAAATGTTGTTGATCGCATGCAAGGGATTCAACAACATGCATGTCATTGAGTGCACGCATGCAATCCAACCCATTCAACACACTCACGAAGATGAAGACAACAAGAAAGTCCAACTGGGGCTGAACATGTGCTTTGGCAAGTTGATGCAAATGACCACCAACACACACTTGAAGATCAACATAGACACTATGCACCAATGTGTTTCCAGTTCAACTGTACCTAAGAAAACCATGCACATGTTAGAAAAAGAGTTGGTTGAAGGGGTCAAACCAATGCACCAATTGCAACGGAGGCAAGAGTTCGCTTTAGCAAGATGTCACCATGAGGTGCTTGCACACCATCATGGACGACCAAGATTAGCATCAACTCACCACCTTCATCATCACAAGCATGTCAAAGAGTTGGTCTCATCACAGCGGACCAAGTGTCAGTGATGTCTTGCAAGGCTTTCTCAGGCCATGTTTTCTCAGATGAGTACATGTTCATTTTAATGTTGAGTCATGTCAAATGTAAGGCAAGTGTCAATGGTTGGATGTAATAGTCATAGAGTAGGTGAAGAGTCATGAGGGTAGTTGAATTGTCACAAAGGGAAATTTCAAGGGTCACCCCACCCTTTGCTATAAATGGTCCATCATAATTTGTTGTAAGGGTTTTTGTTTAGCCAAGATTCTAACAAGATTATCTTGGAAAGAACTTGGATAGTACTGTAATGCACCTTGGATTCTCCACTGCACGAAGTTATTTCACCTCTTTGGAGGAGTAGGTGGATGTGGTTGTAACATTCCACTGTTGGGTCTAGAAGCTTTACCTAGATGTATTGTATGATTTTGACTTACACCTTTTATATAACAAGAGAAAACATATTTTCATGCATACGTTGTTATTGTAGTTTGACTGCTTTGGTTGCCTTAATGATATATGTTGTTTAACTTACATATTTGTGTATGAACTAATTTGTATGAAATTATATGAATATTTTTGTTAATGTGTTGTATATGTTGGTAATGTTGTCACCATCTGTGTCGACGTCTCTATTAGACGTTAGACAAACCTTTCACATGAAACTTGTTGTTACGGCGGTTGCACTCGTCTCAGACTGATCCGTGAGTGTTGTACGTGTTATCATACATTGCATGATGTGACTGCTACTTTCGAGTGGACTGCTACATTGGAAGTTGTGTGTGTCCTTTTGTGTTATGTGTTACTAGCCGAGTTGGGACCAATCCCTTTGAATGTGGAACTCACCTTAACCATCATCTCCCCTTTATGTGTTAGAACCTCTCACACACCTTCTTTGACTCACTGCATCAGCCATACCCTTGCTACTAGTAGAGTTATCTTACTTGCCTCTGTGCGAAATTGTAGTCAAGGAATTGCCTTATGACCCATGAATGGGACTCCTAAACCAAATGGTCTGATGTCTAACTGGGAATTATTACAGGGGAGGTCCCCTTCACATGTTGGTGGGTCTAGCACTGTCAACATTCCTAGTGCTAGAAGGAGGGCGTCAGGACAAGCTATGTCCTCTCATCCAGTTTTGAACCTTTGCATATCTTTCATGGAGTCTTGCACCCTTCTTCCCCTGAGGTGTTTTTCAAATCGTGACGATGTCTCCATCTTAGGGAAGATTTTTAATATTTTATCCATTTCGTTGGGTGCTAATCCTACTAGATAACATCGTGCAATCATTTGAGCACTTATATGATCTTATTGGAGAGAGGTTCTATAATTTTGATCTAGACCATCTTGATTAGCAACTGTTACAGCAATGGGGGGATCCCCATGAATCCGTTATTGATTTTTGGAAGTTCTTTTGTGACTTCGAATTTCAAGCTCCAAGGAGCCAGACAAATTTTTCTTATCTTTGGGACTGGTTTGAGTACTGCCTTAAGAAATCTTCCCGTCCCAAGATGAATTTTAAGATCAAGCCTTTCTCAACATTCTTCCTTGATGGAGCTCCGCAATCTCATGTGGAAGTGGGAATTGTCTCAATTGAATGTCTACCTTCTTGTTAGTCAACAATTCCACCACTACCTAGTGATGTTGAGGATCATGCTCATAGAACTATTCATCCTTCATACCCTCCCAACATCACTTAACTCAATTTTCGCGTAGATTTGGTTATGAGTCCTTCGAGTCCTTATATGCATTATTTTCTATGACCTTTGTCTTAACACCCAGGTATTCCTCTAGATGATGATGTCTTATGTTCATCCATTCTCGAGTCTTCACCTATTGTGAGCAAGGAACAACCCACTGATAGAGTTGGTGTGGCACAAACAAAATGCGCTATCATTCATGAAGAGTATGAGTGGGATCTTGAGCATCAACACTAGGGGAAGGATGACTCCCTTCCATCTGACCCCCTCCGTTCTTTCCTAACATCGTTCGTGAACCTTCCATCCATGATCTCGCATGTGTGTCTTGATCCATGGATGAACCCATTGTTGATCTTTCGTAGGACACACCGTATATTAGCCCATCATCCAATAATGGAGAGGATCAATCATTAATTGGAAATACACTTGATCTTTCATTTGTGTTTTCTAGAAATGCAGAGCATGAACATCCTTCCTCCTCATCTACCCCTTTGTGTGATTCATAAAAACATGACGATGCCTACCAACATCCTGAATTTTTTGATCTTGGTTGTTGTGATCTCCTCAACTCATCAAGGGACACCGATGTTGATTCACTCATTGTTAATCTGTCTAATCCACTAGTCTATGAAGATCCATCTGTCAGCGAAGTTGAAATGCCACAAACTGTCGAGGCACTTCATCCCGAGCTGATGGTTATGTTAGGACCTCATTGTTGTGTGGTTGGTTTCACTTTTGATTTGAAAATGTTCAAACAATCAAGTATCCTCATCACTCATATGTATGCATTCAAGATCAATCTGACACTCAGATTTTACTTCCTCCACTCAAACTTCACGATCCCATTGCTCATGCATTGGAGGAGTCTTACATTGCAAGCACTCATGCACGACACAAGTTATCTTTTCTTCTTTCGTTTTCTTTCATGTCATAGTCAAGAGTGTGATTATGCTTCAAATTTGCACATAGTGTCACACAACACCATGATTAGTCTACAAACTGTCATCATGCACATGCACTCACGTATGTCCCATGGCCACTTTGAATCATGAAGTGTGGTTGTCTTCATTTTTATACCTTTATTTCTTACTAGTTCGCACAATTATGTTGGTTACGGACCAAGCCTTCACCAACATGGGGCTACCAATGTGCTGGTGGCTACATTTGAAGTATCACTTCAAGTGATCAAGCCCATGTACCATTAGTGTAGGAGTAGGAGTAGTGCTTGCTTTCAATTATTTGCTTGCATGCTTGTTTTCTTACATGCTTTGTTTGCTTGTTTGCTTGCTTTCTTGTTTTTTTACATGTTGTAGTTTCATTTTTCCTTCTGCTCTTGCTTTTCTTTGTTGATTGTTAGTTTATTGTCTTTCTTCATTGATATGTTAGTTTTGTATGAAACTATGTATGACTCTTGAAGAGAGCTGGGTAAAGTACAAGATGGCTTGTAGAGCTATCACTACTTGGTTATCTATAATCTTGCCTCTTTATGATGAGATTGTTATTTTAAGTCCATGATACATCAAAGGAAAATATGTACTGTTCGAAGTGAAGCTTCGTGTAAAAACAACGCTTGCATGCTAACTATTGTCACCCTCTCTAGTCAATTGTTTTTGGGTTAACACTTGTCATCTTAGTCAAGTAGAGTAAGCTAAGGGGGAAAACCTTAACAGGCACATTAGAGATACAATAAACTACTTCTTTGCTGGAATAACCTCTTCTACTCTCAATAAGTTGGGATCCCTCTACCACCATTGACATGAATAATTGTTATGTAACATGAAAAATGAAAAAAATGAAAAATGAAAAATGAATAATGTGAAAGAAGAGAAAGTCTTCCTCTCAACATGGATGTGATGCAAGTAACTCCACCAGGGTACTAACTAGGTTCGTTGGTGGAGCAACCATGCTTTTGTTCCTATGTGACTCCACTGGGGTATTGTCCAGGCCTAATGGCAGTGGAGCAACACTAGAGATGAAAATAAGACTATGACGACTATATTCCTTTTCCACCTATATACCCCTCAACCCCAATCTAAACAACTATGTTGCCTTGGCTTGGAATGTGTGTCAATTGACCAAGGGTTTGGGAGATGCTACATCTTATAATCAAGTTAGTGTGAAACCAAGATGAGTTGGAAACTCAACAATACTTTTGTAGATGTTAGAATTTCCTTTCATGAACAAGGTCTATTCAGAGAGCTAGAGTTCTACCAGTGCGTCGCCAAGTATTGTAGTGGCTACAACCACCCTCCAAAATTTTTTCTTAGCCTTGTTTTGGAGCCTCCCTTCCAACCTTCAAATCACCTTGCCTTGCTTCATCAAGTTCACAAGCTTCAATGTCTTTCCTGCAAAAAGGCAGCCTGTCAGTCACTACTTCATTCATTCCCCTCACAGCCTATTCACTTAGACTTGGTCCAGCTGCAGGTCAAGAAACCTCCCCTTGAAAATTGTTCATTTCTGGAGGGCAACCAACCTTCCCTCTAGAAATTGTGTAATCCTCTCTGGCAGCTTGCTGGGCTCCAAGATTGTGCAATCCTGTTTGCCAATAGTCCTAGCAGGATTTGTGCAAATTTCCATAGCAAGGCTTTTCAACCTAGAACTTGGGAAAATCTAGGAAGCAGTCAGCTGCTTTGCCCAGGAATTGTGCAAATCTCCTGGGTAGCGTGCCCAGCTCCCAGGCAGTTATGCATATTTTTCTCCAGCAGTCAATCAACCTCTTGCATGTGTAACTGAGTTAACTGATTCCCTCCTAGACCGAGAAAAAGAGACTTTCATGCATAGGTTACTTCTCCTAAGGAAACATGCAAAGTAATCCCTTGTCTCAGGGATCTATGTTTAGCAGCTCGAGGTTTCATGCAAGGAGAAATTCAAAAGCCTCCCATGAAGTGTCGCTCCCTATATTGGTGGCATGCACATCACATCCTTGATGTTATCGTAACTCATTAACCGGATGCTACGGACCTCATTCCTCGCATCAACCTACCATTTCTGACATCCCGCATCATATCTAGGATCAACCTGCACATTCAACTCAACTGTTTTGGGGTAAGCCCTCTTCCCATGCCTTATGCTGCATTTCTGTCGCTTTTTTGGCTCACTCTTATGGGAGTATTATTTGTTTGTTTTCCTTGAGAACTTGTTGTCATTTACATATATACTAGCTTGCCCTAGCTTCGCTTCAATTTTCGTTGCTATCTCAATGTTGTCGCATGCATGAAACTGTTTCGCACGGGTGTTCACCCAACGACGAACTCCCTCACCTACATGCATGTTGATCTGTTTGTTGAATCTTTCATTCATGTTTTTCATGCACTCTCAATCACTTCTTCTATCACTTAGTGTCGCCATTCATTTATTGTCATAGTTGCTTTCAGTTGTCTGTCAGTGACTCAGTACAACCTTGGCCTAGAATTTTCCTTGACCAAGGCTGCATTGCATAATCTAGGGAAGGAAGGCTCAACTTCCTCTCTAGATTTTCACATTCTTACCTAGTGTTGGCCTCCAAGACTGATTTCAACATTTTTGGAGGAGAATGGCTACTTGGTTAAAGAAATTGTGCAAATATGTCCCTAGGACAATAGTCCTTCCCAACTGGAATTGTGCATTGCACAATCCCAATAATCAATAGCTAGAATGAACTATACATTTTACAATTCTAGCAGTCATCTAGTCTCCCAATAGCCCAAATTGTGCCTTGTACATTATTGGTAGTCGGTCTCCTGACCTCCCAGCTGAAATTGCACAACCTTCATGATCATGCACCTAGGTATGTTGTAAGTAAGTTATCATGTTCATTTTGGTTTTTGACTAACATATTGCTTTCCATGAGTGTTTCCATGTCTCCAGGTATTGCAGGTGTTCATATGACTCTCAGCAGTACAGGTACAATGGTTTCTAGGAGAGCAGAGATGAAGACACCATTCAGAGCAAACTTGGGGATGCAGTCAACCACGTGTCCATGGACATGCCTACTCGTGAAGACATCAAGTTGTTCGTAGACAAGGACATCAAGATATGACATCACTAGCATAAAAATGAGCAGCATGATGAACTACAGGTCAAGACAGCATACCAAATGCAAGAAATGCAAGTGGAGGGTTGTTGACAACATGAAGGCAAAGCAAAGTTGCAAGTCCAAGAAGGCCCATTAATGATCAAAGGAAGTTTGGAGACTCTAGCTATGAAGTGCAACGTGACATGAAGATCGCATGAAGGTAGAAGATGGAACAAAGAAGGAGTTACATGTGCTAAACCAGCAACTCAAGAAAAACATGACGCTCCACAAATAAACGAATGAGTTGCAACAAGAACATGAATAGTAGTGAGCACAACCTGCACTCATGGATGAAACTGCACTAATACAAGTTAAGGATCCATCCTAGCAGCTGACACATAGAAGACATGGTGAGCAGGGTTTTTGATCATATGCAAGGGATTCAGTAGTATGAATGTCATTGAGCGCACACATGCAATCCAACCCATTCATTGCACTCACCAAGGTGAAGACAAGAAGAAAGTCAAATTGGGGCTGAACATGTAATTTGGCAAGTTGATGCACATGACCAACAACAAAAACTTGAAGAATAGCATGGACATTATGCATCAGTGTTTTACCAGTTCAATTGTACCGAAGAAGACCATGCACATGTTAGGAGACGAGGTGGATGAAGGGGCCAAACCAATGTACTAGTTGCAACGGAGGCAAGAGTTTGCTTGAACATGATGTCACCATGAGGTACATGCACACCATAATGGATGACCAAGCTTGGCATCATCTCAACACCTTCACCATCATAAGAATGTAAAGAGTTAGTCTCATCATAGCAGACCAAGTGTCAGTGATGTCTTGCAAGGCTTGCTCATGCCAGGTTGTCTCACATGAGTACATGTGCATTGTAATGTTGAGTCATGTCAAGTGTAAATCAAGTGTCAATGGTTGGATGTAACAATCATAGAGTAGGTGAAGAGTCATGAGGGTAGTTGAACTATCAGAAAGGGGAATGTGAAGGGTCACCCCACCCTTTTGCTATAAATAGTTCCTCATAATTCATTGTAAGGGATTTCGGTCATCCAAGCTTCTAATAAGATTATCATGGAAAGTGCTTGGATAGTATTGTAACATGCCCTGTCTTCTCCACTACATGGAGCTAGTTCATATCTTTAGAGGAGTAGGCAGATGAAGCTATAACATTCCACTATTGGGGCTAGAATGTTTACATGGATGTATTGTATGATTGTGACTTACACTTTTTATATAGTAAGAGCCAACACATTTTCATGCATATTTTGTTATTCTGGTTGGATTGCTTCGGTTTCCTTAATGATATATGTTGTTTAACTTACGTATTTGTGTATAAACTGATTTGTATGCAATTATATGAATCTTGTTGTTAATGTGTTCTATATGTTGTTAGTGATATCACTATCTTTGTTGACTGCTATGCTGGACATCAGATGAATCTTTCACATGACCGTTGTTGTTACAACCATTTCACCCGTCTCATACTGATCTGTGAGTGTTGTACATGTTACCTTACCTTGTATGACGTGACTGCTGCATCCGAGTGGACTGCTCCACCGAAAGTTGTTCATGTCCTTTTGTGTTGTATCTTCCTAGCTCAGTGGGACCAATCCCATTCATCGTGGAACTCACCTTCACCCTCATCTCCCCTTTATGTCTTACAACCTCTCACACACCTGCTTTGACTCACTGCATCAGTCACACCCTTGCTACTGACAGACTTATCTTACTTGACTCTGTACGACATCACGGTCAAGGCATTATCTTACGACCCACCACTAGGACTACTACACCAAACGGTCTGAGATATAATTAGGACTTCTTCCACGGAGATCCACTCCACATGTTGGTAGGTCCAGCACTACCAGCATAACACTATTTTGGAAATGGAGAATGGGGAGGGTAATATTGTCAGAAGTTCTAATGAACTGGTTGGTCTAGGCGTGAATCACTTTGATGAGATTTTTAAGAAGCCAAGAAGTACTAATGTAACTGAGTTCATGAAGCTTGCTTTGTATTTCCCCAAATTAAATAATGTGGAGGCAATAGGATTATTTATGAGGAAATCTCCTTTAGGGAACTATTTTTTGTACTTTCAAAATTTGAGAAGGACAAGACTCCTGGGCCTATTGACCAGACTATGGAGTTTTCTAGTGGATTTTTTAATATTCTTGGCACTGATCTACTCCTAGTGGTGGAGGAAGTAAGGATTGTGGGTAAGGTTTTTGTGCCACTTAACACTACATGTTTAGCCCTAATACCTAAATTGATAATATAGACATTAGTTAGACATTAATCTAGATTAGCAAGCCATTAATTCACGTGCTCGTATAAATGAATGAAAATTAAAGAAAGTTGTTAAAGCTTTGTGAGTTTGAGATAATGGAAGAATATAACACCCTGTTTAGGAGGAAACAATTGTTCATAGGGTACAAGCATATGAACATAAAATACAACCAGGAATTTGGCATAACGCACTTGGAAATTCTAGGGGATGGAAATTGATAGATTTGAGCCAAAAAGCAATAGTGACTTGTTTGCCTCTAACTTCATTGCATATCAAAATCATATGTTTGGAAGGTAATTTTAGACATTTAATATCAATTGAACATAGAAATGAAGTTAGTATTGTTCACCTTTTGACCTCCATAATTAATTAAAATTGAATACCTTCACAATCTAACTATAGCTTCATTTAGATTAGCTAGATATTAATTTGCATGTTGTTACACAACATTTTGTCACTGTCCCTATACTCCCCATTCCTTGATCCTGGAGGACCTCTATAGTGAACCTCACATGTTTTCCTATCGTGAAGAACGTGTCTTTAGATCACTCTTCATCAACAGAACATTTCCCTCTTACATCATTTCCATAGAATATTCCTTCAAACTCATTTTTAAAGGCCGGCGGTATCCCTAAGTTTATTCCTAGCGTTGATTTGCAGAGTTTAACATTTAGCCTAGCTCTGATCAGTGATGGTATCCATCTATTACCCATGCCGATCCTCTTTTGGAAAGTTTTTAAAAATGGATTCGAAGCTTCCATGTCTAGAAGTTTTGTCAACAGAAGTCTGGTAAATGGTTACTCGAGATAGAGTCGAGAGGGACTATTTGGGCTCATTACCCCTATTAAAATGGAACAAACCAGAAGGGAAAATATTTCTCCCATCATAAGAGGATCGATCTCCCCTCTCTTAAGTTATATAAACTTCTCCTATTAAAAACCTCGGTTAGCTAATAAAAGGGCTGGAATAATGTGCAAAATCTTGATAGCCTAAACAACACTTGATAGCTTTAGCCTTCTAGTTTGGACTCGTAAAGGGAGAATAAGTTTGTAGTTTGTTTGGTTTGGAGCAAAGAGGAAGAATCCTCGAACTTCCATTTCTTGAGGTGAATCATGAGATGCTAATAGTGGTGCTGGAACTCGAACATGTTGAAGGAAACCTGCAATGCTAAGGAAAAGGTTGTACTTTCCTTTTTTTTCATAATAATACAACTAAATTTTTGTTTCCAATGTCAATCACATATGGTATTTGGTAAATTAAAACTCCTTAGCCTCTTAAGTAGGTTGAATCTATTGTATGCTATGACGTGTGCTTTGTTTCTTATCATTTTGTTTCAGGTTCTTGATTGACATTAAGGAGCTATCAGTGAAGAGAAGACACAAGGACTTCATAAAACAAGGATAAGTGATACAAGAGGTAGGATCTCATCCATTATCAATCTAAGGGAACTTACGTAAGGTTTTCTTGCTTGTGGCTAGACCCTCTCCCCTGGGCTAGAGGGATTGTCCCTATCCACAGAGAGAATCTTCCTACTGCACAAATTGGTGACCATAGTGAGAGTCATCGCTCTCTTTTGATTATTTTTCATTTCATTACTTGTGACGACTTTTGTACTATCACTCTTTCTCTTTTGAAATATGTACTTTGCGTCATCTATTGCTTTGATTCTTGAATTTAGAGTGACAAATCTAGTTTTGGTTTGTTGAATTTTTTTGTTTTTCTTTGAACCCCTTGATCAATTCTGCTATTTTGGTAATAGTAGTGCTGGCTAGTGTGATTTCCTATTGAACAGTTGTGCCACAACCCCTTATGGAACTTGTTGCTAGTTAGAGAGTCACGCTAATTCCTATAGGTTAAAATTATGGTTTCTCTTAAATCATTGCCAGTGTGCCTTATCCTCATAGATTCTATTTGTTGGCTTGTTTGCCTTTATTCTCCCTGGCTAGAATTCTTTGTTTCCTTATTTTGTTTTCTTGATTGGTTTGAGATTGCATTACTTGATTTTTTGAGTTTTCAGATGGTTTTCATTCCTAAGGCATCTAGGTCATTGTCCATTCATTTTCCTATATGCTCATCAAATCAAGTTAGTGATCTCTTGCTTCATGCATTTCATGTTTTAGTCGTTCCATCTATATTGCTTTGTCTTCAATTGAAAAATTGAAAATTTTGGTTTTCTCTTCTCTTGTCGAATGTCTCTTTTCTGAGCAAAGACTACATTTCTTGGTTTGTTTCGACTGAATATTTGCATATGTGGTTTGAAAGGAGTTCTTTTTATCATGCTTTGGATATGATTGATATTTGCTTATTTGAAATTTTTCATTGAAATGTTTATGTGAAAGATTCATTCTAGCATTACATTGAAGAAAATACATCATTCTAGTTTGTTTAATTAATATGTTGCATTGAGTAGCATCATTGAAAAATAGAATTAAATCATCATGAACAATTGAAATAAAATGAACTTCTTTTACTGTTAAAAGGGCTAGTTGAAGTGCATCTGATAGAAAACTTAGAGAGTGGAAATAACTATCATTGTTTTGTCTAGAAAAATGAAGTAATGAAGAGTCATATTACTTGCAGTTGCTTGTTTGTTGCATTGATTGTTTTTTCTTCTCTCAATTAGTGTAAGCATTCATTGAATTCAAAGGGTTTTGTCTCGTATAGCTACACATAAGGATTTTTATGGTGACATCGATAAGGCCTAAAAACTGAGACTTAATTTTCAAGATAACCTTTAAAATATATTCAATTAATCTAAGGTGCATTTGGAACTAAACACTTACATTTAGAGGTCTAGGCTAGTGATGTTTTCCAGTGTGTTTAAACCTAGCAGTTGTTGCTCGCTTCGGCACTGGATAACGCTAGTACAAATTTGTGCTCCCAGTCCGTCACATATATTAAGGGAGACCCCACTAGGTTTGCAATCCTTTATCCATAGGCAGCTGAGTCTTCGTCCTTGTAAATGTGATACACCGAACACAACATTTAGGGATATTACCTGCTCATACTTTTTGGTTCGTAGGGAGGAATTCTATAGCTCATGGTTACCTAGTAATCCCTTTCGCCTAGATCATCATGAGTAGTCATTTTGGTCTTTTTGAATCTTCAAATTTAAGAGATCATTGAGCACTTGTTCTTTCGAGCTTGTTCAAACTAAAAGTGACTAGAGTCATATTTGTCTTATTCTTGACTCTTAAAACATGAAAAGGTATAAGTTTGTTTCAATGTATTAATTTTTTTTTCCCATGATCGCATCACATTCTTGATAGTTTTATTTTTGACCAAATCATGAGTATATCCTTAATATATTTTAAAGACGTCTTGAAATTAACATCTCTTCTCTTTTTGTTTGAGACAAAGTCATTAAGGCTAAACCATCAGGTTTTCCTCATTCCTCTTCCTCTTGTCTATCTGAAAGTTCATCCCGAGAAGCTTACACTGAACTTTAGTAGTCACTTCAAGGTTAAGGTGTTGAACTTCAGGTTGTTTTGAGTATTCAACCCTTTTCATCTTCTCCGCCTCCATTAGATACTAGGTCACCTTACGAATCTATCCCGAAATCCTCTAGTAATCCTATCAAGACTCCTAAGAGTCTGCAGACTCGTGAAAGTCCGAAAAGACTAGTTGTTTACCCACCAAACACACTGTTTGATCCTGTTGTGATATCTCGACAACATCCTTACAGTCCCTATGGTCAACCTGGTGCTCCTTTTGAATTGTCTCCTCGTTCATCTTCGACTCTTTGTATTTGGTTGTTTTCTATGGTGTTAGAAGGTGAAATCATACTCTCCTCTCTAAGTCAATCGGAAGTTTCTACTAATCATACTACTCACATAGGTGATGAGCAGTGATATAAGTTCCCTCTAGAAAGCTTCCCTTTTACGAGAAGAGTCCCACCTCTCTCTTATCCTGAGTTTGATGAGCCCATATTGCTGCATGGTTATACATCTCTAGCTCAGTTGGTTTCGGGCACTCCTTGTGCCTTGTCATTGTATCATGACCCCATCTAGTGTTCCAGTGCTATGCCTACGCTAGGTCTGTTCATCTTGAACATGACCTCTCAACCGATTGTACAAAATATAGTCACTTTAGCTATGGTTCAACCTACCATTTTGTCTCAACCTGTCTTGTCATTTTGGCTGACTCTTCCAATTCAACCAGCAGTCCCAGGTGATGGTTCGGTAAGTCCTTCTACCCCTCCAGTATGTGGACAGACTATTCCACCACCTGGGGGCAAGATCCAAATATTCATCTTATGTCAAGCCAAACTAATGTGAGTGGATTACAAACTCACATGGTTGGAATGAATGAACCTTTTTACAGTGCTATTCGTAACCTTGTTGATCCATCTGGGTCAGGTAACATCCAATACCAGCAGTAATACTTGGCTCAAGTTCTATTCCAACCATCTTATGTTCTATATGGTTCACAAGCCTTGGTTACTCTGCCTTACATTCCTCAAGTTGGGCCTTATGTTCAGCCTGGTCAATGCGCTATTTCTAGTGGATATGGCCAAATTCAATTCGATAAATATCAATACCTTTAGGGTGTAACCCCAAGAACTATCAAGAAACCTTTGCAGTAGCAAGGGAAACCTTCACTGCAACAAGGGAAATAATTTCAGTAGAAACCTTTATAGCCACATATTCAATTTGCGGAGTAGATCTCTAAACCTTCGTCCTCGAAAGGAAAACCTTTGCAACAACAGGGGAAACCTTTATAGCAACAACAAGGTCATCGTTTGCAGCAGAAAAGCCAACCTTTGTGGTAGCCACAAGGTCAGATTTTGCAGCAACAAAGCCAATCTTTGCAGCAGCAGGCCATATATGCATATCAAGAAGGTCAGCCTGTTCAAGGCCAAGGTCAACACTTTCAAGGTCAAGGTCAACCACTGCAGTAGTAGGTTCAAAATACTTATGTCCAGGGTGAGCAGGTTGAAAATCCTTACATCCAAGGTCAACAGGTTCAACAACCTTTTAACCCATATGTCCATCAGTGGCCTATTGTAGGACAATATCAAATCTAACTAGGACTGAATCCTCCTTGTAGGGACACTAACCTTCAGTGGGGGAAAAATTGGATTCCATATGGAAAAAATCATCCACTATGGGGTCCAAATCCTTACCAAAAACGATTGGTTCCACAGCTTGGGTCTAGTCAAAGGGCCGACATTCCTTTTAACATGCAAGTTCCTTTCTTGGCCACGTTGGAACTGCTGGATGTTTTGAGGCTCACTGATGATCCTATACTTCATTAAACTTATTGGCCTCCAGTTGTAACAAAGATTCCTAGCAATTGCGCCAAATTTTAGGGAAAAGAGAAGGAGGATCCATAAGCCGACGTGATGACAGATCACATTTGTTTCTCCTCCAATTCGTACGCTGATGATTCCATTTGTCTTCGACTTTTTCAAAGAACTCTCGTAGGGCTTGCAACAAAATGGTACGTCGCATTACCATGAGGTACCTATGGTGAATTCAACTCTGTCTCTATGGCTTTCCTCACTCATTTCCAGCTACCATTTTTCTATGAAACTTGTACCTATATGCTTACGTCACTTAAGCAAGACACCTGAACCACATCTTTGATCACATCCACGAATGGAGACATTGGCGACGCCTCATCAAGTTTGAAATTGCTGATTAGTTGCTCAGAGAATGTTCACAAAATTATTCAATAGCCCAATTGACAGGGACACAGCTATGGGTGGGTGTGTTACTGAGGAGAAAGCCATCGCTCTTGTCGAGTATTTAGACGTAGTCTACTTGCAGTCTAGCACATTATATGAGACGTTACATGATGCTCTAAGAGAGTGATCAGATTTGACACCATCAAAGTCTCTCGATACATGACCTGTTGATGGAGTGACTAGTTTCATGTCTCAGACTCCCTCAAAATCTTGTTCAAAGTAAAAATCGGTCTCGAACATTGGTTCCAATGATCCCTCTATAAATTTTTCTGATCATGGAAACACCTTTGAGGTTCATGTTGTCTAGTCTACCACAAAAGAAAAAACCTCTAATGGTAAAAACACGGCCAAAGGCAAGGCCAGAGATGATGCCCCAAAATAGGACCCTCTTAAACATTTTGCTGGCCATGCTTCTCAAAGAAAGCCGAAGTATCCATGCCTTATCTGTGAGGAGGATCATTACACTAAATATTGTGCCGAATGATCAGAAGTTAGTCACTAGCTAAAAGGGACTTCAGCACTCTTAAAATAACCATTTCCATCGCAACAGACCCAAATGGTAGACTAGCCTCAGTCTTCCCCGTATGTAGGTTCCCAAGTGTTTATGATGAATACGCTTATAAATGTGGCTGTGAGATCTAAAGATTATCATACCCCTCTTCCAATGGCAAGGAAAGAAAATTAAACTACCCCTTCCTCCTCTATCCCATCTACTTTTGATCCTCTCCATATAGAGCATCGTAGTCCTAATTCCATTGTTTAGCCACCCTCTCAAGGTGTGCTTCGAAAGACCTTGTATAATCTGAACACTCAATCCATTCACCATTTCAACATTGTTGAGGACTTAGCTCAAGCGCCATCAACCATGTCTACCCTTGAGGTGCTTAAAAGTTGTCGCTCTTAGCAGAAAGCATTACTAGTGGCCATTGGAGGTGTAGATCCATGTGATTCCAACCTCATTTTCTTTGATCTAGAAAAACCATGTTCCATGCTCACCCCATCAGATTGCCTTTCTCATTCACATGATAATTAATGAAAAGACGATTCACAATACCGTCATTAATGAAGGTGCTTCCACCTGCATCATGTCTATGCCTTGTTGGAAGGCAATCCATTCTCCTACCCTAAACCAATCATTTAACATGTTTGAAGCCTTTGATGGACGTGATTCTCAACCATTCAGTGTCCTTCCTAATCTTGCCATTACCTTGGAAGGTAAGACAATTAATGTCAAAGTAGAAGTTGATGAAAATATTAGGAGTTGGACCATGTTATGCTTTGCGTGGCCTCCTCCATTTTCCTCATGCTCCATTTTCCTGATTAATGGAAAATCGTCACAATCAACCAATTGTATATATTTTCATCTTCCTCCTCAGATGGCAATGTTAGTTACGTGAAGCATACCAATGCTCCATATGAGAGTGTGGGGGCTCGACTTTTTAAAGATATCTATTTAATGGGTATTTTTCCTCTCCCACCTCTGAATGTTGCCCCAATCAACATGATCTTGGTTAAGTGTGATCCTTGGGTCATTCCCCCTCCTAATCACATTGACTCATGGGGTGATATCATTCCGTTAAGCCCTACAAACATTAATTATGTGGAGATTGTTTCAACTTTAGCTTCAGTATCTACTAATCACACTACTTTGAGTACGTCCCTTAATGCGTATTCTCAATACCCTTGGCTTGGTTATTCAGATTCTTCTTATACCTTGACTAAGAGGTTTCCTACTAATGAAAGTATCATGGAAATTATGTCTCTTGAGGAAGCACCTTGGAATGATACTCATCATTGTTCCTCGTTCTTACCTAGCCCGGAAGTCAGGTCTACCTGTCTTGAGAAGTTCTCTTCTCGTTTTCTGACCCAACCACTTCAGACGCCTATCATGAACCATGAAGTCTAGTCGAAAGGTAATATGATAATATTACCCAAATGATCCCTATTTAGATTTATGTTAAACCGGGTATCACTGAACACATTCATATTGGGGTAACCTATTCTCCTGATGATATCAAGCTTTATACTCATCTTTCTCAAGAGTTTCGAGATGTTTTTGCATGTTCATATGAAGAAATGCCCAGAATTGACCCAAGTATAGTCGTGCATGAAATTTTGACTTATGCTAATATAAGCCCATTTGTCAACGTTTCATCTTGTTCACCCTAGAAAAGTGGCCGCCATCAAGGCAGAGGTCAAAAAATATCTTAAAGCTGGTTTTATTTATGCTATACCTCTAACAGATTAGGTGTCCAACATCATACCATTTACGAAGAAACAAGGCACAATTCACATCTGTGTTGATTACCGTGACATTAATCATGTCTGTCTGAAAGACAATTATCCCACTCCGTTTATAAACTAGATTATAGATGAATGTGCTGGGATTGAGGATTTCTCTTTTATGGATGGTTTTTCCAATTATAACAAGATAAACATTTCACCTACTAATCAACACAAGACCACCTTTATCTATTAATGGGGAACTTTTGCATATAAAAAGATCCCTTTTGGCCTTTAGAATGCTGGGGCTACTTTCCAAAGAGCGACATCTTATGCTTTTCATGACATTAAAAACATCATTTAGCCTTATCTAGATGATCTTCCTACTCATTCACTTAAGCACCATGAACATCCCAATCATCTTCGACAAATATTTGTTCATTGTAGACACTATAACATTCGACTTAACCCACATAAGTTTGTCTTCTACATTGAGTCTAGATGACTTCTCAATTTTATTGTTTCAAATGATGGCATTCATCTTGATCCTCTCAAAGTTGAGGCTATTGTTAATCTACCCGCTCCAAACTATCATCATGATTATTTCCTCTATCTAGTTCTAGATTCTAGCACTGTTTCTATGGTACTGGCATGGGACGCCGACGAAGCTAATGAAAATGTCATTTATTACCTCTATGATAATCTACATGATACCAAGACACAATACGCTCATGTCGAGAAATTGGCTTTGGCTATTGTTCAGGCTGTTCAACACTTTCAGCATTATATTCTCCTCTGCACTACAACCATGATTTTCTATTGCAACCCCATGACTTATATTCTAACTCGCTAGTTACTTGGGGGAAAATATTCAAAGTGGTTTGTCATCCTCTAGGAATTTG
This sequence comes from Pinus taeda, assembly GCA_000404065.3. Classification (NCBI taxonomy): domain Eukaryota; kingdom Viridiplantae; phylum Streptophyta; class Pinopsida; order Pinales; family Pinaceae; genus Pinus; species Pinus taeda. The sequence goes on from APFE030338521.1 coordinate 54,161, forward strand.
ATTTGGTATTCACTGCTACCAAATTGAAGAAATCACTTGTATTTCCTGAGTTGATTTTCTCTTTTTCCTCTACTTCTCTACTTATTGGTGCTAATGAGTAGCTCCCTAATGAGACTCTCTTTCTGATTATCACTCTCAATCCTTGGTACGGTGATATCATTGTGTATCTCCAAACTTCTACCTTTCAGTTTGCATTCTCCAAAGATGATGGCATATGTATTTGGCATCAATCCCAACCTTATCACATCATCGAGGACACTTTATACCGCGTTGGTGTTGATTTGATTCTTCGTCGATGTTTAACTCTCGATGAGGCTAAAAGAGTCTTAAATGACTGCCATTTTGGCACATGTGGTGGTCATTTGTATAGCTATGTGAGTGATCAAAATACCCTCCATGCTGGCTATTTATGGTCCTCAATCTTTAAATATTGCATTCTTGATATCCGCAAATGTCACGAGTGCCAAATTTATGAGTGCAAATGCATGCCCCACCCACCCACCTTCACCCTGTTATTACCATTGGTCACTTTTCCAAATGGGGCATTGATTTTATGATATGTAACCATCATTAAACTGGGTGGCATGGCTATACTATTGTTACCATAGATTACTTCACCAAATGGGCTGAAGTGATGCCTACATTTTTAGCCGATGGTAAAACAGTTGTGCAATTTCTCTTCAATCATGTTATTTCTAGGTTTAGAGTTCCTCAAGCCATTTTCGCTAACCATTTCTCCCACTGTCATGATTATATGATGGCTAAGATGACTTATAAATTTTTCTTACATCACTACGGCTCAACTCCTTATTACCCTCAGGCCAACAACCAAGTTGAAGTAGTAAACAAAGGTCTAGTTACTATTCTTCAACGCCTTAGGTTACCTGAATATATTTTAAAGGTTTATCTTGAAATTAAGTCTCTATTTTTAGGGCTTATCAATGTCACCTGAAAAAATCTTATGTGCAACTATTCGAGACAAAACCCTTTCAATTCGATGAATGCTTACATTAATTGAGAGAAGAGAAAAAAATCAATGCAACAAACACTTAACTGAAAGTAACATGACTCTTCACTACTTCGATTTTCGAGACAAAACAATGAAATTTCTTTCCACTCCCTAATATTTCTATTTGATGCACTTCAGCTAGTCCTTTTAATAATAAAAGAAGTTCATTTTATTTCAAATTCTCGTGATGATGTAATTCTATCTTTCAATGATGCTACTCAATGCAACATATCAATTAAAGAAACTAAAATGATGTATTTTCTTCAGTGGAATTCAAGAAAGTATCTTTCACATAAACATTTCAATGAAGACTTTCAAACAACCAAACATCAATCATATGCAAAGGAAAATAAAAAGAACTCCTTTGAAACCAAATATGCACATATTTAATTGAAACAATTTACACAATGTAATCTATGCTCGAAAAAGAGACGTTCAACAAGAGAAGAGAAAATGAAACTTTTTCACTCGTTCAATTGAAAATAGAGCAATATAGATGCAAGGACTCAAACATGAAATGCATGAAGCAGTAGATCAACAACTTGATTTGATGAGCATATAAGAAAATGAGTAGACAATGACCTATATTCCTTACAAATGAAAGCCATCAAAAGACTCAAAAAATGATGAAATGCAATCTCAAACCAATCAAGAAAACAAATCAAGGTAGCAAAGCATTATAGCCAGGGAGAATAAAGGAAAGCAAGCCAAGAAATAGAATATATGAGGACAAGACACACTGGAGATTATTTAAGAGAAACCTTGATTTTGAACTATAGGAATTAGCGCAACTATCTAACTAGAAACAAGCACCATAAGGTGTTGTGGCAAGATTTTTCAAGAGGAACTCGCGTTGGCTAGTGCTACTATTAGCAAAATAAGAGCGTTGATTGAAGGGAATCAAAGAAAAAAAATCAAAAAACAAAAACTAGACTTGTCACTCTAAATTCAAGAGTCAAATCAGTAGATGACGTAATGTATAGATTACAAAAGGTAAAGAATGATATGACAAAACTCATCAAAAATCATGAAATGAAAAACAATCCAAGGAGAGGGATGGCTCCCACTGTGCTCGCCAATTTGTGGAGTAGGAGGATTCTCTCTACAAACAGAGACAATCCCTCTAGCCCAGGGGAGAGGGTCTAGCCACAAACAAGACAATCTCACATAAGTTCCCTTATATTTAGAATGGATGAGATCCTACCTCTTGTATCACTTATCCTTGTTTTATAAAGTCCTTTTGTCTTTTCTCTAGCGATCAACTCCCTCATTTCAATTGGGCCCCTAAAACATATAGATAAGAAACCAAAGCACACATGATAGGATACAATAGATTAAACCTACTTAAGAGGCGAAGGAGTCATAAGCTACCAAAGACCATATGCGATTGATAGACGAAACAAAATGTCATTTTTCGATAGCGTTTCAAGTTCCTTCAACGTGTCTGGGTTTTAGCACCACTGTTAGCATCTCGTGATTCACTTAAAAGAATGGAAGCTCAAAGCTTCTTCCACTTCTCCCCAAACCAAACAAACTACAAACTTCTTCTCCCTTTACAAGTGAAAGCTAGAAGGCTAAAGCTATCAAGAGTTGTTTACGCTATCAAGATTTTGCAGATTATTTAAACACTTTCATTATCTAGATGAGGATTGCAATAAGAGAAGTTTATATATATTGAGAGAGGGGATATGGATCCTCCTAGGATGGAGAGGTCTTATTCCTTTTGGTTTATTTCATTTTAATAGGGGAAAGGAGCCCAAACAGTCTCTCTCAACTCTATCTTGACTAACCATTTACTCAACTTCCATTCATGAAGCTTCTAGACCTGGAAGCTTTGACTCCATTTTCAAAAAAATTCCACAAGGGGATCAGCATGGATAATGGATGGATACTAGTGGAGATCGATGTTGCACTAGGTTCAATGTTAAACTCTACAAATCGGCACGAGGAAGAAACTGAGTGACAGTGTCAGCCTTTAAAACTAAGTTTGAAGGAATATTCTCTAGAAATGATGTAAGAGGGAAATGTTCTGCAGATGAAGAGTAATGTAAAGAAATTTTCTCAATGATAGGAAAGCATTTGAGATTCACTGTAGAGGTCCTCCAGGATCAAGGAACAAGGAGTATATGGACAATTAAAAAATTTTGTGTAACAGATGCACCCTAAAGCATGAAGGCTGAATAAGAGTGAGGGGTGAAATGCTTTATGAGTAGATGCATGGAACCAGAAACTGTCATCAAAAAACCTAAAAGCAAGAATAAATAAATATACATCATGGAAATCTCTGATAAAAGATACATGAATCACGATATGGACGAATCCATCCAGAAAACGATCATGAAAATAGATCCAAGCTATGGGCCAAGCCATCTAGTAAGAAGGATCATGTCTAACTAAAGGTATGGTTGCAGCCATCCAATAATGAGAAGGATCACATATAAAAGACTCATGGTATGGTCACAACCATCGATCTGAAAGAGACATTTGTATAAGCATCATCATGTCACATCACCCTGCAACATCAGCTTTTGTAATCTGAGCCCAGGGTCTTGCACTCCAACACGACCCGATCAAAGTAAAAATTCTAACATGTTAATAGATGTGTCGAAGTTGAACATGCTATAAAGTCTCTTGATTACTGGTCAATCACGTGAACCATTAACAAGCATGAGAGAAACCACCAATAATGATAATGTCTCTCATGGTACTGGTAGGACAATTCATGAAGTGTGACTAACGAACTGAAGTCAAACACTCGTGAAGTCACTTGATCAAAAGCCAATGATGAGAACATGTCATTGAGTGTGAAGAAATTTCCATTAGGGAATGTAAGCTCTAAGGTACTGTAAGGGAGTCTCTCAGCCAACTTCTCAGATAATGAGCTGAAGTCGACAGGATGTAACCTTGTCAACTTAGGGCCGTGACTTATCCTATATCATTGACACAAGACAAGGGGATGCAATGATAATGAATAATACAGAGAATCAGGAACGATTGCAAACAACATAAGGATTAACTCTTGAACATATCGACAACACGACTCTGGACTTTAGAAGCTCCTTGGATCGATAGGATCGGAAGTCATGATGATGTGGAAAATATCAAATGGAAAGGCAGGAAGTAGATGAACCAAACTGAGGAAGGTCAATGATGAAGTTAGGATATCCCAACCTAACATGAAGAAAAGGAATGTCATGCTCAATAGTGAGAAGCTGTCGATACAACTGGTAAAAATTTTCCATTTTTCCCCACCATTCCTCGTAGGCACCCCAATTATTTTTTATCACAAGCTTGAAGTGGATAACAAATGCTGGTAATATAAGTCCAACCTTCAGATGGATCTGACTGAGTAAGATTCATGAGCCCTAGGAAGGAGAAGCTCACATCATTCATGGTGACAAATCTAATGTCATTAAATTTTAACAAGTTCGACAAAGGAAAAAATGGATATCTTTTTCCTGTGTACAAAGTTTGAAAAAGACATGGAAAAGAAAACTCCAAAATGTCGCATTTTGTAGAGTTGTCTCTCGAGCTTGAAAAGGTAGAAAACAATACTGGAGAGAACCTCTTGGTCATGTCAACGAAGGAGTACCTTTTTCATAAATAGTTTATGCCAGCCCGAAAAATGGGTAATTGTATATTGGGTAAATGAGGTTTCAAAACCATTTATGAGGTCAAAACAACAAGAGATCAACAATATTTTCATGTTTTCAGAGTGGGAAAAGAGCCTAAAGAAGACTCCCAGTTTTATTTACTTTAACTAGTCAAAAATGGAAAAATACTCGGCAATCTTTTCATTTATTTTTTTAGGAGTCCGGATAAGAGCTTAAAAACGACTCCAGTTTTGCATCATCATTGATAAACCATCGCCTATCACTGCACATGAAGCAAATGCATTATCCATTTCTAAGGAAAAATGGTGAAAAAATACTTTTAAAACCCTAAAATACTGTCAAAAGTTTATAAAAAAGGAAAAAAGTAAAACAATCCTACCATTGACGTCATTTACCTAATTTGAGTAGTTTTTACGCACTTGTGCCCTATATCTTGATGAGTTGACTATTGTAGATCCAGGAAGCCAATCGTTGAACTGTTCATTGTAGGTAAGAACCATGGCCCTATTCTTCGTATTAGTACCTATTTTTTTGAACATTTAACTATCTTTGCAGGAGATTTAATGGGCTTTAAAAAAAAAAATCACCAACCGTCGGCACGAGACTATGCCAATTGTTAGCTTTTAACACATGGTCTCACATCATTGCCGCTTCTATTTTAAAAACAGTCATGCCAGCACAGAGAAATGAAATAATTTTATTTTTTCCCAAATTCAATGCTTTAAATGAGAATTTCCCCTTTTAAGGACTGAAGTTGAGTTAAATGTGGGTTGTTTGCAGGAAAATCAATGCGAGAAAATGGTGATTGAGTGCAAGGAACATGGGCATAAAAGAATAGACCAAATGGCCTTGCAGGATCTAGACCATCTTGACTCATTCAGGGACTGTGGTCTCCTCAAGTTCTTTCAGCCACCAGGCTCAACCTGAACTAATGCAGTACCTAATCAGTCTATGGGACATCGGATGGGAATTATTCATGATTCATGAGCAAGAGCTCGATTTGGCGACTTCAAATATTTATTTCATTACTGGACTGTCTCACTGAGGGGAATGAGTCGAACTGTATGGAGGCATGCCTATTGGGGTGAGCGTAAACACCCTCCATGCCCAACATTTCCCAGGAGTTCTGAAATCTACAAGTGTCAAGATTGAAATTATGAAAATAAGTGATCTTCTAGTGAAGGTGGTACTTTTGACCATCAACTAAGTAGCTGGGGCTAAAGCACTACATGAGTCCAACAAATCTTACTTCCAATATGTTGTCGACTATATGGCACCCACTATATTCATCTGGGTAGAAAAAATGAAAGTAAACATGAAGCAACAAGTATCCAATTGCAAAGCAGCGAATTTGAGGGATTTGGATATGGCTTTTTCCTAGTAACCATCTTCTTGGAATGAATCCCCAAGTTCCATTATCACATGCTGGAGGTGAACCCCCCAGTACCACAGGATCCATGGATGGTTCGATGGAGCAAGCTGATGCCCAAATTTGGAGGTGGTCAGCAAATGTCTTACAAGCCTGCCTTCTTTGTGTGGCTTAGGTGACAACTAATCATCATGGAGGATTCGACATAAAGTGGGACTGACTTCTGCAGTGACCCTGACATGCCACTCCCACAAGGAGAGGACTTCAATGATGGAGGTGAGAAAAACAATTTTGTTTTTTTGTATTTTTATTGTTTTTAAATATATGTATTCGTGACACCTTGACTTTGTAATTGTATATGTTTGACCAAAGAGACCAACAAGAATGTTTGCAATAGTGAAACATGTGGCTCGGCAATTCGAGGTTGCTCATTACCATGAGGGAGTTGACAACGAAGATGATATTATTCAAGATATAAATAACCTAACGAGAGGGATTCTAGAGTATGCACAGATCGAGGAGATTCGTCGCCATTATCAGCGGCACATGGTGGGAGTGTCATATCAGATTTGTTGATTACTAACTCATGTAGTCTGAGTAGTAACATGATATCATGAGCATCACACAGAGTAGTCCGTAGCTAGCATTTACAGTTTTTAGTCATACAAGCCATGGATGTACTTGGAAAATATATATGGTTTTTTTTATTTTCATTTATTACACTAAAAAATTATCGACATATATATGCTATATTTCCTCTTTACTATGATACAATGTTTTTCACATATTGCGTAAATGTTTGTCTAAAACATAATTATCCAATGCATCTGTTAATGTATTTGTATGCCTAGGAATGTGATGATACATAATATAATTGAAATTTCTTGCCAAGAAACGAATACGTAAATACATTCCTACTCCACACATGCCCAAGTAAATGAATGAAAAGGTGAAGAGATTGGTGAAAGCTTCCATAATTTGAGATAGTGGAAGAATATAACACCCTAAGTTGAAGACAACAATTGTTACTAGGATTCAAGTTGGTATAAAGCATATGCAATTGTATCAACATAAAATCAAACCAGAAATCTCGATCAACATGCTTAGAGAGTTATGGGGATGAAATTTGATAGGTTAGAGCTAGAATAAAAAAGTGTCTTATTTGCCTCTGATTTCATTGCATATCATAATCACAAGTTTTTAAAGTAATTTTAGACACATAATCCTAATTAACCATAGAAATGAAAGTATTACTCCTCCCCTTTTAGCTTACACAATGAATTGGGATTGAATACCTTCACAATATAACTATAATTTTATTAAGATTAGTCAAATATTAATTTACATGGAAAACTAATTTATATTGAAGGTGAGGAGGCTTGTGGACACTTCCGAAATCTGATATAGTTGAAGAATAAAACATCCCAAGTTGGAGGTAGCAACTATTATCGGGATTCAAGTTGGTATGATGATATGCACACAAGTCAACCTAAATTCCAAATATTAATTTGGTTGAGCACACTTGAATAATTCTATATGATGGAATTTAACATATTCAAGGCAAACTGCAAGTGTCACATTTGCCTCTGATTTCATTCCATGTCTGTTGCATGTTTTTTTTTTAGAATTTCAATGTATTGAGTGGTAGGTTTCAATAGAGTTTTTCCTTGTCCAAGTGCCATGGATTCATGAATTATAAAGTATATTTAAATCCTAACCAAGAAGCAAAAGAGAAGTTAGAAAACTCACTAAAAATGATGTTTAACCACCCTTAACAGTTCTAAAATATAAGCAACAGGCACAAGAAAATGTTCAAAAAATACATCAAGACTTCAAGAAAATAACTATATGGGGATATGGCATCAAATATGAGAGAATGATGTTGAAATAGGATCCTTCCATTGAAAATAAAGCATGACAATCAATACAAAACAGATCTGAAATCATATCAGCTATACAAGGATGAACATATCTCTCTTAACAACACTCTTATGTAAGAAACACTACCCCTATAATATAAAACAAAATTCCTAAACATTAAAAGTGAATAAAAACATGAAATTGCAAGCGTACAAAACTATTTCAACCCCTACACAACTGGAAGATCCAAATTAGCATAGTCTATCCAACCAACTTCTTGGTTTTTTTGGTAGAAATCTAGTGACATGATTCTTGGCCATACTGCAATATTTTTTTATTTAAAATGAAATTTTGAATGTAAAACTGGATTCAACATCCTAACAAGCCTGAGGAGAACGGAGAACTTGGATTGTGTAGAATCAAAATCTTAAAAATACAATTTTCTTCATTTCTAGCCAAATTTCTGGAAAAATTGACGAGACTCGGAAAGGGGAAAAAATGTCACCTCCTTTGACTACTGCCTCTAAATCTAACACAAATAACTATAACAACCATACCATGATTTGAGGTATTTTCCTCCACGTGAAAACCATCCTTCACAAAATATCATGGAATGTTCTAGAAACCATTTCGAGTAGGGCTCTTCCCTATTTTGATTGGATGAGATGTTTGAAGTGGTCCACATTGCCATATGACACCTTCATAGATAAAGTAGCACTTTTACCAAATAAAATACTAATAGATCTCTTAAAGAGGTGATGCACCCTTGGTACATGTGCATGAGTGGGTTACGGTCATCATTCAAGCCCTTGAAGCTGAGACACCCTTATTGATTAGGCTAGTTATTCATCAAATATGATAATAAAATATAATTAACTCCCTTAGGTTGTGCATGACACCTCTACTCTTACGCCATATCTAGATTTAGGGCTTCTAGGATGGTTATCAAGTCAATATGTACTCTTCCATGGAAGGAAATTCTTCTACATAAGTATGTTTACCCTTGTTTCATGTGCCTTGGGCAATGCTTTCCCATAGAATATATTCTCTCAAATAAAAACATTCTCTTGGTATGGACCCTTCTTCATTCTTTTATGCCATTATATGAAAAAAGTTCTTTTGTAAATGTATGCTTCATGCAAAGGTTTATAGAAGGTCCTAGAAGCATCTTTGACCATTTATTCATGAAATATACCATAGCTTCTCTCAAAATGGAACACCTAGGATTATGTGCCATATTTTCCTTCAGTCAAGTGCCATATTTTCCTTGAAAATGACTCAGATGCTTTTCTTAACTGGAGCACACATCTTCTCTTGTGAATTTGAAATTTAATTATTCCATAAAACCATCCAACACCTAATAGGGTAGGGCACTCCTCTTCATTTATATAATATTTCTATTTGACCATGCCATTGGGTCCATATTTCCTCCAGATATGTAAATTATGCCTCAGAATTATAAATATGCCTAAAACGGATTCTTCAATAGAGAAAAATGCATCAAAATATTTTGCCACAAATGCGACAAATGATTAATTGTTGTCACATGTTCCATACTGCCTTTAAATATGTGAATGCAACAATGAAATACACCTCCAAGTACATGAGAAACAATCAACATGAAAAAATAAATACAATTACATGGATCTCCATCACTACCTCTCTTATGCATGATAAAGAAGGTGTTGCTTGAACCATTGAGTCCTACCAATATCCCACAATTACATTGCTCGTACAATGTTGCTGAAACGAATGACTCTAAAAATGAACAATGAACTTACATTTCAAGGAAGTAAAGAATGATAATTTGACAAAATCAATTACATAGAACCCTACACTTGATCAATGTTTAAAATATTTATAAACCTTAGAAAACTTACCCAAACCACATAACTAACCCTTTTCACCAACTAGAAAACCTGGTTTTTCACTTCGATTGAGTTATCTTTTAGAGAATTGACACCTATTTTCCTTGCTTTAGGGTTTGTGATTTCCATGTTCACTTGCACACCCTACACGTATGTCATCACTCAATATTGGTTTGCAATCTTTGTGACTTCTGATTTTAACATTGGGTGAGAAATTATCTAATGAAATGTAAACTTCCATGCCTAGGAGGTAATTAACAAATGTAATTCCCAAGCTCTTAACACTTGTGAAAGCATTTGTGTGCCATAAGACTTTCAATTCCCTCAATGGAACATCAACCACTAGATGAAGTTTCTTTGTATTGATCCCATGTTAGGAGGGCATGGTTGTGTGCCCATCATTGCTATTCCAAGTCATTACAGACCTCTAGTGCAAGTCATTAATAAACCTTTCACCCTCACTTCTCAGCCACAAACTCTAGAAAAGAAATTCAGTCCAAACATGACTCCATGTTAAGTCACCTTCATCAACTAGCTTTGGTGGGATAATCACAAAGAAAAGGCTCTGTTGAACAAATAGGTAAGTGTATAGTAAAAAATTAAAGTATTAAATACATATTTATACAGATATTCATCTCTAGCCAAGCTATCTCAATTTTGAAGTAGTTATTACCTAGCAAAAAGGTTATAATTTTCACATTTTAGGCTTTTGGGTACCAATGTATTGCAGTGATCATCCTTTATGTTCCAATTTTGAGTCTTTCATCACCCCACAATGAATAGTATAAAACATATTGAAATATCACGGGGCAAGATAGGAGAATCAAGATTTTTTTACATGATTATTTGTGAAGCTCATAACACTGATGAATGCACATAACTATTCAAGCTCAATCAAGGAGGGTCAATTGAGTGAAACAGAGGAGTTAATGAAGATGGAAAATGATCTCTATAAAACAGTGAACCACTGAAAAAAAAAAAAACTTGCTTGATGTTTATGAAATTGGACTATGGATTCTTGGAATTGAAATTTGAAATTAAAGAAGGAGCTAGATATGCCTTGTTGTAGAAGGAAGTTGGGACCACAAAATCATGAGATTCTACTAAATATTTTAACTTCTGAATTTGGTTTAAAAACTCAACTTGCTATTGTGTTGGAACTAATGGATAACATCACTTTGTGAGGTAAATATTCACCATCCAAATTGGAAGAATGATGGAATGGAAAATGCCATGAAAATATAGAAGCATACATTGAACAAATTATTACAGTATATCTTCCAATGTGAATTTTCGAATGGGGCTTCCAAGAAATCAAGGCCTAGTGGAGGAGGAGGTGTTCTATTCTTATCATAAAGCCACAAACCCCTCTTACAATGTGTCATGGGAGGGTCTACTAATAAGTGATAACCTGGGCCATCTCAAAAATTAGTTGAGAAAGCTGGTTAAACTAAGGGAGAGGAGTGAAAGAAGGAATAGAAAGAAACAATCATGTACCAATAGCTACTCCTTGAAAGAAGATTTTAATGATATTTGCTAAAGGTAGTTTCCTGATTGTGAGGTAGAGGGTTAGGTATTTAGCTTATTAGTATTGAGTGGGGATGGGATGTATAGGGACATGAAGGGAGAGACAAGAGAGGTGCAATGAGGCATAGATGTCAAGCACAAATTCCTTGGCATGGGAAAAGTAAAGATGGGTAAGAGTGAAAAGGGTACACGTAAGTCTTCACGGTTTAAGACTTGGAAAGAAAAGATGTGATATTGGGAGTAGTATGGACTAGATAGAAGATGGGGTTTTACTACCTTACCCTAGAAATTTTAAAATTGCAACCTTCATTTTGATAACACTTTCATACATCATTTGGAGCTGACACCACCAATGTTACATATCTTAAGAAATAAGTCATCCTCTCCTTACATATCTCAAGAAATACTTTAGAATCTCAGTTCTTAGGTCCCTCTGGTCTTATCATACTTCAACGTCTATGCAATGGCTTTGACAAGCTCTAAAGTTTGGTTTTCAAAAGACCTCATATATGAAATTATGTTATCTTTCTGCTTCATAGTTGGTGTTTGGTAGTTACCATGGACCATTGCTGCATATGATTTTTTTGACGAACCCAAACCCAAGACGACTATGCAAAAGTCATCTTACCCAAGACGACTATGCAAAAGTCATCTTTTCTAGTAACTCTGGTGGATTTGGATAGACAAACTAGTTCTCTCATAGCGGTACACATTTTTGCTTAATAATCAAGTTCAATCAGGCCCTACACCAGGGAGGAAGTGCATTTTCATTTCTCATGAAGTTCACTGTAAAGAAGTGCTCATTGATTATGCGGGTGAAATATGACTAATTTAGATAGATCAAAAAGTAAGCCGAGACAACTGCAATTTTCTAAATCATATTTTTGTTCTTGTCAAGAAATTAGTAAATTATATGAAGGGAAAGTAGTTTATAATGTAAGTACAATTATCTAGTGGGAAACCATATATTTTGACCAAAAAAAAAAAGTTAGCAGTAAGTATTTTTTGGTGGCTTCCACCAAAAACAAAACTTGCAGGAATGTTTGTTGTTGTTTGTCTTGAGCACCAGGATGGGATTATACCCTTTGTTTTCTTGATGTATAACTTAGAAAATAATACGTCAACTTGTAGGGTCTCTTATTGCTACTAACAAGCTATAGGAAAGGGGTTTGCAATACAAAATATACAAGAGGATTTATTCTGAACATGATAGATTCTACATGAAAAAACCCAACAACAACAACAACCTATTTTTTTTGCATGTAATAGAATGAAAACCTGAACGTCGTTGTCATTGACCACTTCTAACACTAATATCAAAATGGAATTTCGTTTGTGTCTTACAAAATAATTATCATTAGCTTTACCTTGAAAACATGTACGCCACACTATATTAGAAACGCAAAAGCATGAAACCTCAAAAGTGTAAGCTAGCATTTGGAGAAATTTGAATTAGTGTTGCAAACATTTCTAAGTAAAAGATCATGTGATTTCTATAGCAATATTCATTCACCCTTGATGCAATTATTTTTACATTTCTCTTATCATTCACAAAATGTTTCTACCTTTGCTATTAGGATTCCAATGTAAAAATGTTTATGCTATTAAAGGAGGACATTGGACATTGTTTTTATAGAATATTTGATATTTGTAAGATGGACGGTGATTTACCACAGTCTAGGGGACTGTATATGTACTAATTATAACCCTTTTCCAGCAATCATCACCTTATATTCATCACCTTATATGTTCACCTTATATGTGGAACAACGTGATCATTACAATTGAGTTTTCTATCATTTTTATATTATCTCAAATACCAATTATATTACAAGGTATTAATGTTGAATCCTGAAGAGAGAAAATTCGACAAATTTGTTCAACACTTAACTAATTGGAGGAGCTTGTGCTTGGAAGTGATATAGCTTCAATAACCATATTCTACCAATAAAAACTCCCCACATTTTCCCCTCTAAAAAACAAGAATACAGATCTCAATCATCCCAAATTCGGTGTCTAGTCAAGCCTTATTCAATAACATTGTGGCCTCTTTCGTCAAAGTTTACTAGAGTATATTTTGTACTGATGCACCTTCTTTCATTTTAAATCATAAAATGGTTAATTTTTCAAAGTTTACACATATTTTAACAAATTAAAGTAATTCTTGATGCTCGGTTTCATTTCTTGAAGGTACTTGTTGACTACAGTTTATAGATCATCTCTACGGAAATTGATTCAGGACCATATTCAAAGGGTTGTTATAAGCAAGGAACTCCCTATGCATGTAAGACATATAAATATAAAATTGGAAGTAAAAAAATAAAGGGAAAGGGGAAAAACAATATTGCACATTACATAGTAGATCAGTAAGATTATTTTATTAATGATATAACTCACCTGAGTCTCATGGGCTAATCTGTTGATTTTACAGAGGCTTTTAACTATTGTAGATAGACAAATACTCCACACACCAAATTTTATTTTTCCTAAATGCTCTGAGAAATAGAAATAATATTTCTATAAACTTGTAACATCTAAACAAACTTTAATCTAATGACACAAGAGCATGAATAGAAATTAAACATCCAGTGTTTCTAGTAGTGACTTGAAACATACCATTGAATTCATGAGTTGAAATCTTTAATCTCCTTACTAATGTATCCCTGGACCTTTTTCAAGGATTTTGCTTTAAACTCCTACCCCCAAGCTTCCAAATATCCTTTCAGGGGAATCTTTCAATTTTCCAAAAATCATTGCAACCTTTCTATAATCTATAGAACTGTAGTGTTTCTCACTTATAACAGGGTTCATGAATTGATTTGGTTGGTGGATGAAAAAAATATTAACCAGCTATCACACTTCTGCCAAGAAACCCTTCAAAGTTGTAGCACACTAAAGCTAAATAAAGCTAAATCAAGCTACTGTTGAAATCAAGCTAGCGTTGTGGAATATGTCCTCGACAAAGGACTCTAGCACTCTTAAATCATTATCAATACCCATTATAACATTCATATTGAATATTCTAATAGTGTCCCTCATAAGTGTCACCATGAGGCAGTCTGATATGTTCTCCAACACGCCTGTTCCTATCTTATCCAAAGCATCGAATGGTAATATAATATTTTCTATGTTGTAGAAACGAACATCTCTATGTAGATTATCACCTCATTTAGATACTCACTGCCATTTTGTGGAACTTCATCTAGGTTCCAATTGATGCTGTCAGTTACAAACATAAACTCATCCACCCTAGACTTGACTAGTCTCAACATCACTTCATGTGCAACATCTTGAGAGTTCTTCAAGAAAATTCAGGCTGACAATGCAACATGCATCCTTTCTTCCAAGCAAATAGGAATGCCACAAAATTAGGCAACGTGTTGCATAAAAAAGTCACAAACTCACTCCAAAACTGTCATATTGGCAGCAATATGCATGGCATGCGATACCCCAGCATGAAAATGTTTATCAATTTGAGTAAAGCCTCATTCATAACATTGATCAAAATCTTATCTAGATACTTCTTCACAACATAATAGAAGTCCATGTCACCTCTATAGGATATATAGCTAACAAAATCCTCTATGAAAGACCTCACAATGCAACAACAATCAGGCATCATAGCAGAAAATAGTGCAATGTAAGGGAAAGCAGACATGATATCTAATATCTATAAATGGAATGCCAACACATTCATGTTGTAATCATACTCTGTTTTGATCACCATCTGCTCATATTTGTTATTAGCAAGACATCATTGATCTATTTTCTGCATTCATTGAGAAGAAGTTCATGATTTTGTCTATGTTCTTGTCCAAAATATCAAGAAAATGACCCACCTAGCGGTCATATCTTCTCAAAGTCACACCAAGTAGACTCACATAATCCTTGATAAGAAGAAAAAGGCTTGCAACGTGCATACACGAAAACTGATCCTCTAAAATATAACTCATCTTTGCTACAGCTGTATTCAACATCATTTCCACCTAGGGAGTGGATATTAATCCTCATCCATCCTCAAGACATGATATTCCACTATCGAAAACGCAACAATTTGAGCAAAGAAAAATTAATGTGATTCTAGAAAAGGTTGCATTGATGAGACTTGCAAATCTGAATTAAGTTGCAGTTGACGATTTGTATGGTCGTAATCCGAGAACTGGTCATCGAGCCAAAGTCATGTTTAGATTTCGTGTTCCCTATAAACCAGAGTAATGCAAAATTTTAAAATAGAATCAACATCTTCCATGTCCTCAATGTCTAAAGCATATACACATTCCGTTACACCTGGCCTACACTTTTCCTCTCCTCCTTTTTGTCGGCTTCACAGCTCCTCTTCTTTGTGCCAACCTGAAGAAGCTTTCTCGATGGCGAACCGACCAATTTCTCTAGTAGTACTCGTAATCTTCATCAGTCATTCATTGAATTCCTTTTTCACTCTTTTATAGATGTGGGATTTGATTTCAGGGATCTTCTTTTCTAGTATTTGTTAAAGCACATTGGTTGGAATTATGCGTGAATAATCTCTTTCTATGGAGTCTAAATTTTTCAATGCGAGGTAGTAACTATCATTTATAACATGTTGGTTTCATTTCACAGATAACTCCATGACCTGTGAATAGATTTTTGATGAATGGATCCATTTTGTTAAGTTTTTGATAATTGCATAAGATTCTATAAGGTCTCCAACTTTAGCTAGGAGAGACTTATCCACTTGTTGGAGCTCATAATTATCATTTTTCATCCCATTAGTTAAGTCATCCTCATCTACTAAAGCCCCAGGGGGCTCATCGAATGCATGGATGAATTCCTCATAATGAACTTTACATAAGTCCTCTATTTCAATCTCCTTCTTCTTGACACAATATTTGAGCTGATACAATAGATATTGTGGTTTCCCAGCCTCAAATTCTTGTCTAATGATTGAGGCAAAATCCTCTCCACTAACGATTGTAGAGGCTCACGCCAATTCCTCCCCTTTTTCACCCCCATTCTCTTAAATTTCTCTCCTCTTGGTTTTAGTTTGCATTTTATCCTATATGCATAATCTTAATCCTCAAAAGGATCAACTACTAATCGATTCTGGTTCAGAAAATTCAACTGTTACCCCATTAAAATACCCAAACATCCCTTTCCTTCATGTTTGAATGGGTTAATTGATCATCGATGTAGATTCAAAAAATTCAATAATTTTCCATTAAAAACCCCAAACATCATTCCAAACATCATTTCCCTTGTAGCTAAATGGAAAATAAGTGAAAAAGTCACAAAACATGAGTTATTTCTTCGTTATATATATTTCATTCAAAGTTTCAAACCCTCCATTAATGAGTTAGTAATAGCTGAATGGAAAATAGGTGAAAAAATTACAAAACATGAATTCTTTCTTCATTATATATATATATATATTTCATTCAAAGTTTCAAACCCTGCGTTAATGAGTTTGTAATGAATGAAACCACAGAGTGAGTTGAGAGAAATTAACTGTTACCTGGATCTCCATTTGGGTATATGGTTTTGTTACAAACCCAACAAGGTAGAATATACCGTACACAAAATTCGAACCAGAAAGCTGGCGCATCCACCTATTTTTTTAAGTAGTATCAGAGATTCTAGAAGCCACTCCATTAAATACCCCTATTCCTCCCCTCTCTCGTTTACCTACTTGGAACCTTCCAACATTTGGTGGTCTGCAACTTTTGTTAAGGATCCATGATCATTCTGGTTGCTTGGCCAATAAAAATTTTGGAGTGAGAATCATGATTTCCAACTAACCCACAAAGGAATCGAATGTAAAATCAAATATTTTTCGATGTTTTCTCTTTGATATTGAATTGGAATGTCACACTCATCACAAATTTGATATTATGTATCTATTTTACAAATTAGTGGATTTAGATTATTATACAATCATGTGATTTTTGAAAAATGGGTTATTTGGTTATCTAATTCATTTTGTTGCATTATTTAGTTATAAATTTATAAGAAATGGTATATTATATTATTATAGAGTTGATTTGATATATAAATTTGGTAAGAAATTGTATATATAATTACTATATTTATAAATTATTTATTTAGATATATATCAAACAAGGTTATAGTTTCAACTTTAAATTGGCCTAGTATGTGTATATTTACATAAATTTTAAAGGTTAAAACTATTTTTGTTTTAGGAATAAATGGATTTTATATAGAAATTTGGTTGTGGTTTAACTGTAACCTTAAAAGTAGATTATTGCTAAGTAATTAATTATATAATGTTTTTAAGGATTGACTTGAATTTATAAGTTTGAAAGGATTAAGTTAATTTTGTAACTTTATGAGCTAATTTTTTAGTAGACAGATTTTTTTATTAGAACATAAATTTACTAAGGAATTGGTAAAAATTCATAACATCAACATAGTTTTAGCATGATTCAAGATGTGCTTATAGTTGAGCGCCATATCCTCTCGCCACCCCATGTAAAGGCATGTGATTTTTCTTCTATCATGATTCAAAATATGTGTATAGTTGAATGTCATGTCCGCTAACCACCCTGGGCAAATGCATGTGATTGTTTTTCTAACTCCAACACTTCAAAATTCCCAATTTCCATTGTACATGGTTCTTAATTTCATAATTAAGAAACTTTGATACCCATTTATAATTATGCTCTTGATATAAACAAATATGCGAGGTTGACATCCTATATAAACATGTGTATTTATGGTATGAATAACAAAAACATATTATGCATCACATTAACCTTAATAACAACAAAAAATACTAAATATAAATTACACATAATAAACCACATTAAGATATTCATAAACATGGGAATACCTATCTTTGTGAAATCATTATCTGATTGTTAACTAAGGATGTTCCTCCCAATATTATACATAGTTATTCTAAAACTCTCAACAACATGCCACCCACTGCAATTTTCTCTAGTAAGTAATGCACCCCCTGCCATCATTACTTGTTGTCTTTACTCATGGGGCATCTATGTAGTTTTTCCACCCCTACTCGTGAATATTTATACCCTTCAGATGTGTCTCCTTCGTTTCTCTTAATTCCCAACCATGGCATAGGAGTCCTCTCACTCTCTTCCTTGACTATCTAAATTGTGCCCCTACATAAACACTTGAATCCCTACTTGATTCTCAGGACTTAACCTCCATCATTTCAAACCCTCACCCATGACCTATTTTTGGAAGGGTTTATACCTTGAATCTAACCCACATTTCATTGAAGAAGTGCTATTTTGATTTCCTAATTATGAAGCATGAAATCCTATGAGTTTACTGGTGAAATTGTATGAGTTTATTGATGAAATCATATGAGTTTATTGGTGAAATTGTATGTGTATTTGATGAAATCATATCTGTTCACTTGTTTGAAATTATATATATTCATTTCGGGGAAATCATATATGTTTATTGGTCGAACTCATATGGTCCATTAGCTGAAATCTTAATCGAATCATATATCTCATTAGAAAGCGCAATAAATCCTTGAATTTGTGATTATAGAGAATGCTCCTTTCCACTAAATCAAAAATCATGATTCCAGTGTATACTTAGAGCCTCAGCGGTCTAGATATGTGATTGGTGACTAGGTTGGGCATCTTCACTCTCTTAGGTTGAAAATCTCATTTACAAGCCTCAATGATGTGAAGATCCAAATATGTGACTACACTAGGCATCCTCCCTTCCTTAGAGTCGCAAATTGCATTCTAAAGCACCAATGGCACTAGGATTTGAATCTACACCTATAGTAAAAGGCATTTATTCCTCAAATCACAAATCAAGCTTATATTCCTCATTGACACTAGAATTTGGATTTGTGACTGAGCTAGGATTTAAATATGCTACTTGCCGATAAACATGATCTGCAACTAGCCTATATTTTCCAATATTGATGCAATATGTAACCTAACCTTGCTATCTCAAAGTTACAACCTAAGCCAGTGAATTTTCGCTTTCCGAACTTATAGTAAGTAATCTAACATTTTATTTTACATTGAATAATTTTTAGATGTCAGGTATAATTAATTTGGATTGCCTCATCATATCCTCTTATTTTGGAGAAATTCTTCCACCCATCATAAGAGGATCCTACAGAAGTTCTGATAGAGTGGAAAGAAACATAGGAGTTGTGGTGGACCCTCCTAAATTGCCACTCTTTGGTGATACTACTTGTTATATTAAGAAGGCAACAAAACTTGCTTGGAGTGACATCTACTCAAAGTTCCCTAGGTAGGATATTCCATAGGATGAGGAAGACTTTCATGTTTACATTAATGTGAAGAAGTCTTGGTTGCACATAGTTGCCACACATCCCCTAGTCTTCCCTTGTGCATAGACTATAGAATGGAATCTTCAACGTACATATGAGGAAAAATTTATAATCAAAACTGGTCAAGGAGAATTAGTTGAATCATTCATAGTATTTGATATATAAAATTATTACAAGCTTCCCAAACCTCAAGGGACTTTCAATACCATGTGGTTTTCTAGCTTTGATGGATCAACTGAAGATGTATTGATGTCTTGGTAGCAAGGGCCAAGTAAGTTTAGGCACAAATCAAATGGGATTTATAAGACTAAATCACACACGAAGGTTTATCAAATGCTAGTAGTTATGATAAGCAGGACTTAAGGAAAATCAACCAAAGAGACCATTCAGGGGAGTTGGGTTCCATTAATTCATGCATGCGCCACTAAAGGAACAATCTTCAATTGGGAGAGCATGTTGGCATCTTCCAATAGATCTAATGTCGATGCAACAAAGAATCCAATAGAGGGGTGCCAATTGAAATTCTATATGTTATATTAACTATTGGACATCGTGTGTGCAAAATGTGACTTTTAAGGGTTGTGTTTAAAATGGATTTTTGATCCAGAACAACTTGGTCACATTTATTTTAAGAGTTTGTGGAATATTGGATATAGGGGAATGTATGAGAAGATAGTTGAATATTTCATCTCTCCCATGTATCATATACTCTTTGGAGCACAACCTCCATGTATGTGTCACAGAGCCAAAGCTTATCTACATGATATTGTAGATTGGTTTCCCCTTGGCAACTCAAATTTCATTAAAGTGTACGATGCATACAAACCTCCATATGATCTGCCTACAATTATTATGGACAAAGTTGTGTCATGGATGGTAGCTTACCAACTCACTACAGGATTGCACAACACCTTGGTGAAAGCAAAGAAAGCTCTGTGGATTATCTTTCCACTTGACATTGGAGCCTACTCCATTAAGAACTTCAAAAAAGCAAAAATAGACATCGAATAATTGAAACAGTTTAGATTTGGAGAAATGAGTTTCCATAGATACCACTTGATAGGCATCGCCACAGGACGTAATTTTTTAAACGTCATATGTCAAATTTGGAAGGAGAAAAGTCTGTACCCATATTTAGGTTAAATATATTTGAACTATTAGGTGTATGGGGTTGTAAGACTCTATATTTTCATCTTGAGAAAATTGAATCCTTTACAAATCACTCATATAGTTTAGGTTGTCATAGTTTAGTTTAGGTGGTTTCAGCGAGGAATTAAAAGATGGAACAAGCATGCACATTGGGATGATAGTGTCACATTGTACTTGAGGCACGAGTGCATGTGTAAGAAGACTTTAACAAGGTCTAAATAGGTGGAATCATTAGAGAGGTTGGGGGCTTGTAGTCTCACTTAGAGGTGTAGACAAGCAAGTTAAGCACCATGAGAGGTTGTGAAGGAAAATTAAGACATTTAACAAGTTGCACAAAGGAACCTTGGTAATGGTGCTAAGTGAACATTACTTGATCAAATTTGATACCCTCTCCTTGTAACTACCATTTTGCAATAATAAGAAGAAGAAATGTTAAATATATGCGGAACCCACAAAATAAGCTTACAAGGTTGTTGCAACATATATAGGTGGTTTTGTTCATGTTGCAAGAGGAAGTGTTGGAACTTAGAAGGTGACCATTAGAGTAGATTTGTCATGGAGTGTCAAGGAGGTTCAAGGATCTAATAAGGATTGAATTACAAAAATCTGACAAATAGGCCATATTGGGTTAGGATATTACTGTTTTGGGACATCCAAAGTCGAAGGTGCATTTTATGGAGGTGTAGCCTAAGCGCTTGGGTGTAGGCCACATCATATGGGTATCTTGATGCGTGTTAATGGTGTTAGTGAATTATGTTTAATGAGCACTAGAAAAAATTTGTTCCATGAAGGAAAAGGGCCCACAAGTTTGAGATTCCTTAACTATTTGGCATCGTAAGGTGTGCTATGACCTAGTTTTAAGGACACAATTAGAACCATCTTAAGGTGTGATGGGTTGTACCATGGACGTAGGTCCACTTGGATGGGTTGAGTTGTAAAGTTACCCCATTATTTGAGGAAAATAATCGCAATTCTTACCTATATAAAGTGTTTATGATATAAGATTAAGGATTTTTTGTTGGAGAATGGAAGAGGAAGATAAGAAAGTAGAGCTACTGAGGTTTGTTGTAAATCAATTAAGAGCAATGAAAAATGTCTCATATTAGCAGGATTTTTCAAGTTGCTGCTTCAATAAGATTAAATTTTAGTTAGACCTAGGGAGTCAGCCTCAAAATCATTGATTCACTACTCTAGAAATCCAAGACCCAATATATCAAATATACTCCATTAGATAGATTTGTCTTTGGAAAATATTGGAAAGGCTAATGTGCAATTTTTCCCTTTTTAATGTCAATTTTAAAACTTCCATTTGAGAATTCTAGAAACAAGGTAATGATCTTGAAAGTAGGTCCTTGAAACTCAATTCCAATGCTTAATCCATGGTGTGGTTCTTTCTATTTGGGTTTGGCCTTGAATGCTGAAATATGCCTATAGTTCTAGTTGTGAGTTTGTCATTTCCTTTATGTGTTCAGAAGGTTTTAAGGGATATGGGGGATACGATGGTTATTTTCCAATACCTCTCCCTTGAAACCCTATAAAGAGATGGCATGCCTCATTTTGTTGTCATAATATTTTAACCATGAGCTCTTCCTATGAGGATCCACTTGAAGGGAGGGTATATAAAGAAGAGGAAAAAAAAATTCCATGTTGGGTCAAAGCAGCGGTATAGATTGTAGGTGTCTTTGAAGGTCTTGACAAAAGTGAAGGGAATGGAGTTT
Source organism: Pinus taeda (assembly GCA_000404065.3). NCBI lineage: Eukaryota > Viridiplantae > Streptophyta > Pinopsida > Pinales > Pinaceae > Pinus > Pinus taeda. Next base: position 76,559 of record APFE030338521.1, read on the forward strand.
AGTTCCTATGCAATGCCTTCTATTCTACTACTCAAGGTGCTAAAGGGAATGAATTTAATGGTCATAGGTGAAATATGGTGAAGAACTTAAATGTGAGAAGGTTGGTGTGATTTAGTGTAGGATTGATTGTTGAATGATTGAGTTTTTTGGTGATATTTCCCAGTGAATGGAAAAGACTGAAACCATACGACCTACAAATTAAGTAACATAAGAGGAAATTTTTCCTAAGATTCAAAGACATTCTCCATATTTTTCCGTGAGATCCAAGGAAGTTATGTTCAACTGTTGATAGCTTCTGTTAAGATATCATCTTCGATTCGTGGAACACATAATTTTTCAACTAGTAGTGGAGAGTCCAACCAACTAGTAGGAAAGTTTGTTCATTTACAAGGTTGGCATCAATCGAGTATTGTCCCTATTTCTCCAACTCTAGGATGAGGAGTGTGCATAATGGACTTATTATTGTAAAAATTTATAAATATTGGATTATCTTGAAGTGATTGCCTCAACCTACAAATATTTAAATGAACTAAGTGTTTTCCAATTAGACCTTTGTCGTCAAGGAGTCTCTATTATTGCTTGATCATGATAGAGTCCAATGATGGCGCTAACTTCCTACTTTTGATGAGGCCATCCAAGACCAGTTATGAAATTGGATGCTTTCAATACCACTCTATAACATACCTGACCCCTCAGGTTATCATTAGGGGAATGAGGCAATTTCTTTGTTGTCTAATCTATGAACAAATTCGAGTTACTCCTCTTATCATCCTTCTAACAATTTGTAGATTACTAAACTAGGGTCACAAACAATTTGTAGATTAATAAACTAGGGTGAAGATGTTGTTGTGGAGTACTAAAGAACGTATGTTTTTGGTAATTATTTCAACATCTTTTCATTAGAACTTACAAACCTTTTCAATCATGAACTCGGAAAACGATAAGGAATTGTAATAAAACATGTGAGATTAATATGCAAGACGAAAACACTGACAATTGTCATTTCCTGATGCAGAAAGAAGGAAAAAAGAGAAGTTGTTGTTCCAAAGGAAAGGACGAGGACGGGTTAACCATTGTCCCTTTGACGGGAAACTGTATGCAAACAAGGCAAAGCAAATCAAAGCGAATCAACCCTGCAAAGGAAGTGGGCATATCAGCTCGGTGCAGGAAAGAAAAGAGATGACTGAGAACTAACGGTTCGGCGAATCCCTCAAGATCCTTAATCCTAAGGGATCACTGCTTTAACTATTTCTGCACTTAGATATCTCCGCCTTCACCGTTATAAAAGGGCGAGCACTGTTAGCTTGAGTAAGAGGGAGAATCTGTTATGTTTTATGTAATTTCCTTTAAGATCAAAACTTTGATCATTGAGTCTCATTAAGAACTAATCTATTGTAATCTCGCTTTATGCATTAATACAAACTTGGTTACCATTTCATCTTTGAGTCTGGAATAACTTCAAGCGGTGTACCCCTGGAGGCTAAGGGCCCAACCCTGGAGGACACTTGCTCCTGTACTATTACGTTTGGTTTATGCGTGGTTTGATTATCGACGTTATTTGGTAATTTGATGTGTTTTGTAATTTTACATCACATGCTCTGTTATGTTTAATTTATTAAGGTTTCTGAAGACAGAACTATTGTATTGACTCTGCATCATATCACTGTTCTTTTAGGTGTTGATATAATACTGCTAGTCTTTACATAATATTGTTGCTGTTTAATTATAGAGCCTTTGTACTTTGCACTTGTTCATTAACATTGGAGAATTCATCTTGGAAGTTATGTTCTTTGCGATTGTTGGATGTATAAACAATGTTGTTCTATTTTGAAATGCAGTCGTACTCAGATTGGTAACTGGATGAGATTACTATTAAAGTGTGTTGTGTGTATATATGGTTTTCAAGCACTGTTCTATAATTCATCCTTAATCAATGTTGTTCCATTTTGGTGTGTTATTCAATACACCCTTAAGAGTGAAGGATTGACATTTGATTCCTGTAGATTACGATTAGTGCATTTGATCTTATAGGCTAAGGTGTTATTATGCGTTAGACTTAGTTGCCATTACAATTTCTTAACTGTTGTTCCATTTCAAGTTTAATGTTCTATTTCTTAACTGTTGTTCCATTTCAGGTTTGCTGTTCTATTTCTTAACTGCTGTTCGATTTCTTATCTACCATTTCATTTCTTGTCATTTGTTATTTTGGTGTGAAGAACGATCTTATGTTGTAGTGAGCATTGACATCTACTGTCTGGCTCCCAGATCCACGATCTTTTCTCTGGTTTCCTTTTCCATCAGTTTACAAAGGGATGGGTTATTGCTACTGAACCCTTGACTGATAAATTGCTTAGTTTTCTGAATGTGTGATTTAATCTTTTGAAGTAGTTAGCTGTAAACAAGCATCTGTTTACTCTTGTATTTTCGAACACTATGCTACTAACATTACTGTCGCAAATGATAGTCTCAGACTGAGACACTCTTTAAAATAACAAAATGTTCCTTGATTTCCATATTAATGTGAGGTAATTAGAGGTGAAAGAGACCCTTTTTACAGCTTGACATTTTGGCGTCGTTGTTGGGGAAAGAGTGTAGCCATTTGTTATTTTTTCAGAGTAGTGAAGAACCTGCTAGGGAAGAATTGGGTTTTCAAAATGGAAGGTAGGAACCTACCTGTGGAGCATGCAACAACCCTGCTCCTCTACCCGCTTTCCTATAGATTTGTTGTTGTTTTGTTTGGGTAGAATTTAGTAGTTAATTTGTGTGCATGACTAAGTAGAAAAAGTCAGAAAAGAATTCCAAACCTCTACCCAAGACAGAAAAAGCTAAGGGGTCGGTGACCCTTGGCCGACCAACCTTCATAGATGAAATATTCAAGAAAGCAGAATCTCAGCCCTCAGTAGGACCTAGAAAAGTTATTTCTAGACAATCTACTAGTTCCCTTCAGGCCACAAGATCACCATGTGTAGCCTTTGCTGAGGTGCATAGCCAAACTGAAGAGCAGGGCTTTCAAGAAATTGAAAATTCTACTCCAGAACTATTACAGGAAGGGAATTTCAGTAATCTTTGTGAAGGAGGAGGAGAGACAGGGGAAACCGAGGAACCGAGATCTGCTCTTGAGAAAACTCAACCATTGAATAGCCCAGACAAGGGAAGTGCTGCAAAAATCATCTTTGAAGAAACTCAATCTCCTCAGGCATTAGGCACTCTCATTATCCGAGATAGAGGAAGTGATATTAAAACTATTCCTGTTAAAGCCATTCCCCCTCAACCTAGGAATACCCTCCTAGATATCCCAGAAGGTTATTCGCATATATTCGACCAAACGGCTCAAAACCAACCAAACACCCAAACCTCTACATTATAATACCCCATAGTGGATTCTGCAGCAAATGCGCCTATGAAAGAAATCCCTCTTCAACATATCCCTACATTCCACGGTCTTACATCAGAAGACCCGGATGCATTTCTATTTGAATTTGATGTGCTGTGTAGGGGATATGATTACACCACCGACCCCCAGAAACTGAAACTGTTTCCCTCTACATTAAAAGGGGCTCCTTTAAGCTGGTTTATGGGATTAGGTGGTGGGGTTATAAATCAATGGGATCAAATGAAAGAATCCTTTCTAAAAAAATATCATGACTATTGCAGGTCTAGAGAACTGAAGGACGAAATATTCTAGATGATAGCTAGACCAAACGAAACATTAGAGGAGTATGTGGAACATTTTCAATATAATCTTCAAAGATCTCCTTATCCATCACTGTCTTTACCGGATAATGTGTTAAAAGCAACATTAATAAGGGGCATGAAGGAACAATGGATTGAAACATTAAACATTATGGGAAAAGAAGATATTTATCAAGAAAGTTTTGCTAACGTTATTGATTTATGTATCAGGAGCTCGAGAGGTAGCAAAAGATTAAAATCGGTAGAACATGATCGGTTTGTAAGAGATAATAAAATTTCGACAGAAGGAGTAATGCGTGTAGAAATTGGAAATTTATTAGAAAATTTTAAAACTGATATACTAGGGACACTAACTACACAAGTTGATATTATGCAGGCCAAAGAAAGGCAAATGGAGGGACAATAGAATTTGGAAATCTTCTATCCCCGATGCAGGAAAAAGCATAGCCATAAGGAGTGTCCACTGGATGCAGTCCAAACATGCGCCATCTACACAAAAGATCACCTTATGGAAAGCTGTCACTCACTTCCCCGATTAAAAGAAGTATATAATGAAGCAGAAGAAGAGCCAGAATCGGTGTATTTGCTCAGCCAGCACTGTTAGTGGTAGCCGTCACATTCTGGTATGTTTCCAGACCCAACTTCTTCTTTTCAACCTCCACAGTATAATTCTAAACAACATAATATGTGGCAAATTCAATTTCAACCCCCATTTCCAAACTGGTCACCATAGTCGTTTCCTTCCTCAACCCCGTGGTTCAATGAGGCAAGCCAACCAGGTTGGCCGAATCTTCCTTATACCCCACGATATTGGTAAAGTAGCACATACCCACCATAATGGACTCCCCCTACTTCACAAAGTTTAGCCTGCTAGACAAACTGGCAGAGACCAATGCATCAGCCAATAGGAACCATTCTGCTCCGTCAACCTACTCTGTCAGCCTTACAACAAAATCCCCAGTCTAATCTGAGACTGCAACTCCCAGCCAAACCCAACCCCAATCCAAATAACAGACTCGTCCAATATGTCCAAATCATAGAAACACCAGAAATAGGAGCCGATTTGAGGGAGTGTAATGATCTTCAGTTAAGATCTGGGCGTATTATTGAAACTGAGGGAGATAAGACAGTTCAGGTTCAAAATCAGTTACCCAGAGAACATCTGTCACAAGAAGAGGATGTGAATAAAAAACAAACTCATAACCAAGAAACCACATCCTCTCCCCCATTCCCAAAACGATTAGTCATACCTCGACCTATACAATATCCTGATTTTGACATTGTGGCAGAATTACAAAATTTGTACATAAAAATTCCATTCCTCCAAGCAATTCAAAACATACCGATATACGCAAAAACTATCAAAGAATTGTGTATAAACAAACCAAGGAGGAATATAATAAATAATCCAAGAGTCCAAGTAGTCAGCACTCTATCTGACTTATTATCAGGGAAAGAAACAACCATTAAATACGAAGACCGAGGAAATCCAATAGTAACTGTGCAAATTTATGGTCAGACCCTTCCCAATGCCTTAGCTGGTCTAGGAGCTGCAATCAATATCTTAACAACCACTACTTGCCAAAAGATAGGCAATACATCTGTAGAACCCACCTCTACCTTGCTAGAATTGGCTGACCGATCTGTGGTTAGGCCAGAGGGCACACTACATGACGTCATGGTCTCTCTTGACTCCTGGGAAGATCCAACCGATTTTCTGATAATAAATCCCAAAACCCGACTTAATGGACATCCATTGGTTTTAGGTAGACCTTGGCTTGCCACTACCGATGCCTATATTGGCTGTCGGCAAGGAAATATGACCATAACCGAAGGAGGAGATATAAAGAACTTAGTTCTATATCCTCCACCTTAGCCAAGTGTCACAATAGTCAAAACTAATAGATACCCTGTATCATACCTTACTGATAACATTAGATCTCCATTAACTATACAAGAGGCACTTGATTTCAAAGACCAAACAGAAGATGATGCCATTAATAATTTCATTAGTCAAACTGAACTCACATCCTGCACACAATGTCACATGATAAAAGCAACATTTGATAGTGAAATAGAAGAAGTCCTCTTAAATATACACATGATCATACAATACTTGTTACCTCTATTGCAAATAGTAAAATTGTGGAAATTAAACCGGGAAAAACCTTAAACATTAATGCTAACCTCACATCAGAACAAGAAATGAATCTCATCCATGTGTTAAGGAAATATAAAGAAACATTTGCATGGGACTACCGTGATATGAAAGAAATTGACCCCGAGTTATGTACACGCCAGATTCACATAGAAAAATATGTGAGACCTGTTCATCAGCCTCAGAGGAGACTAAATCCTCATCTAAAAGATGTGGTAAAAGACGAACTTCAAAAACTATTAGATGTCAATTTCATCTATCCTATCTCTGATAGTAAATGGGTCTCTCCGCTTGTGGTGGTACCAAAAAAGAATGGGAAGTAGAGAATCTGTGTGGACTACAGAGAGCTGAATAAAGCAACACAAAAATACCACTTCCCTCTCCCATTCATCGACCAAGTATTAGACCCTTTGGCAGGAAAGAAATTATTTTCTTTCCTGGATGGCTTCAGTGGAAACAATTAGATTCAGATTGCCCCTGAAGACCAAGACAAAACTACTTTTACCTGTCTTTGGGGGACATTTTCCTACTGAGTTCTACCTTTTGGCTTATGCAATGCTCTTGCCACATTCCAAAGGGCTATCCTCATCATTTTTGCAGACTTAATAAATGAAGGAATTGAAGTATACATGGATGACTTTACACCATACGGAGATGATTTCGATCCAGCATTGGATACACTAGAAAAAGTCCTACAAAGTTGCTTTGCTACCAGGCTTTGTTTAAGCCATGAAAAATGTTATATGATGATGACTGAAGGACTTATCCTAGGACACTATATTTCAGCAGCTGGCATTCAGGTAGACCTAGCCAAAATCCAAATAATTTTGTTTATTCCCACTCCTACCACTCAAACGGAGGTATGCAGTTTTCTTGGATTTTCTGGTTATTATAGGAGGTTTATAGAACATTATTCGCACATTGTTGCACCTTTGTATGCACTAACTGGTAACGTTGATTTTCTTTGGACAGCAAAATGTGAACATGCTTTCAAGGATCTGAAGAAGCTCGCGTCCACAACCCGAGTCCTTCGAGGACCAAATTGGGATTTGCCATTTCAGATATCATCTAATACCTCAGATACAACCATTGGAGTAGTCCTTGGGTAGGAAGAGGATAAAAAACCATCTGCAATTTATTACACCAGCAAAAATTTATCCCCTGCAGAATTAAACTACACTGTTACTGAAAAAGAATTTCTAGCTGTAATACATGCTGTCAATAAGTTCAGACATTACATTACTGGATATCTTGTTATCTTGTACATAGATCATTCTGCCATAAAATATTTAGCAATCAAGCCTATCACAAATGGTAGAATAACTAGATGGCTAATTTTATTGCAGGAATTTGATATTACAATCAAGGATCAACCTGGAAAAGAAAATCTTGTAACCGATTTTCTCTCAAGAATGCCAAAGCCAATCGATGCAGCAACAGTTGAAGATAAATTTCTAGATGAGCATCTATTTGTTGTGGCTATTCAAACACCCTGGTATGCTGATGTTGCCAATTACCTGGCACTAGGTAAACTACCAAAGCATCTAACCCCTAATGAGCGGAAACATATTGTTCAACGAAGTGCTCGATTTTCTTAGATTGGGGGCTATTTGTTCCACACAGGG